>BBXU01000877.1:0-39781 GCA_001598975.1 Parachlorella kessleri | reverse complement strand
ATGCTCGGGAGTGACAGCTGACAGCAGCCATTGCAATAGCAAAAAGCCAGCTGAACAATTCTGGGGACGTTCATAACCTACCCATGACCTGCCCCATGCTCCACGCAGTCTGGCAAACCCCAAAATCAGTGCCACCAGATTGTCCCTTGCCTGAGTGCCGTGCTGTGACCCACGCACGAAACACATCAATGCAAGACCCTGGCCCTCAGCGTAGCCCACACCATCAGCTGCATTGTCACCTGCAGTTTGCCTCCCTCGGGCCCCTGCTGGCTGGCATGTTCCAGCACGAAGGTGCGCAGAAGCTGGCGAGCTACCGGCGCCTTGGGCTTCTTGGGGCCTGACCTCTCAGCAGGCTTTTCAGGCTTTGCCGAGACGCCGGCCGCTGCCTCTGCTGCTGCAGTTGCCGGCGTCGCCTGCTGCACCTTGTTTTCCTTCTCAGCCAGGGGTGACACCTCTGGTCCGCCCTGCGCTGCTCCCGCTCCTGCATTGTTGTTGTCATTGTTGTCTGCCTCTGCCTTTGGCCCTTCCTTGGCTGCTGCAGCATTCCCTTCCTCCCGCTGCTGCTCGCCCTGCTGAGCTGCTGCGACTGTGGCAGCCTCCCCTCCTGTGGGGGGTCGCAGCTTGTCGTAAATCGCGCTGAGAAGCTTGTCCAGAGGCAGCAGGGAGTGGTGGACTGTGCGCACCACCTGCTCCTCTAGTTCTTGCGTAAACTGCAAGCAAACGGGCAGTGAAGTCCAGCTTTCGCTACAGCACAAATACCACACACAACCTCCGAAGGACAGGTTCAGGTATTCACCTCAGCTCAAATCCTCACGCTAGCTAAACACGGCGGATGAGACTAGATTATACCACTGTGAGAAGCAATCGCAATGCTCAAGGTACCTTTGTGAGGCCAGCCAGCGCCTTTTGCTCTTCTGCTTGCGCCTCCTCGAAGGTCAGACCGCCCTTGCCGGTGTACTTGCACGACCACACAGGCTTCCTATACAGCTCCCTTTTCTTAATATAGGCCGCATAGTCACGAAACACCTCCTTACTGTACTCTATCACAAAGACCTGCAAGAAAGGTGGAAGTAATCTTGGATACCTGGCCAGCGAGGCTGCGGACAGAAAGGTTGTCAGCCTCCAAACCCCCCAGGGTGTCTCCACAGCTGTACTAAGCGACCTGCCACCCACAAACTCTGGGCCAGAGAACTTGCAGAGTTGCCACTTTATGCATAAACGAGACACCTCATAACACGGTGAAGCAACTCCCTGCCCAGCTTTCTGGCTCGGCTTCTCCTCCACATCTTAGCCTACCTCTTCGCCTGCCTTCAGGCCCTCAGGCAGGGAGGCATCGCACTGGTAAGGCTTTCTATTGAGAAGAGGCATCTCTGCTGCTTCTGGTTTGGGCCAGTGTCCTATCAAAGCAGCCCGCGCACCATGGACCCCTTTGTTGTTGCAGTCCACACCCTCACGGTGCGGCTGTAAAGGTAAAGTGATCCACTCACAGAACGCTCGCCAGCCCACAAGTAAGGCAGACTGCTTGCTTTCCCAGCTCCCCTTGAGTTTAAGTTGTTGGCGCCGTTCGCTACCAGCACGCGGAGCACGGTTTCGCCCATCGAACCCTCCTTTCGATCCTTGGCTGCGCAAGGAGGCTGGTACGCACACAGTTAGGCTGAGCAGGGGAGGCCCTACGACATGTCATGTCTTTTATAAGACACCGTGCAGCTGAACACCTTTAGGCTTGGCAAGCAGCGTCATGGCAGGCTTATTTTCCTGGAGATCGGGATCGGTGCTCGGGCACCGCGACGTAGCGAGTCGGTGAGGGTTCATGTCAAATTCCTGCGAATGCATCACTTGGCTTTTTCAAGCCGTTCCAGCCCCAGTACCTGCTCAGAACTGTAGCCTGGTTGTTGCTGCCACAGACCCAGCAGAGCCATTCCGATGCCAAGGCCTAGGCGTGGCCTGTGGCTGGCCATCGCTACCACGGAGCCAGCGCGCCAGGGACGGCCTAGAAGACCTGCTGGGCCCGGCATAGACCCGCCAGAGCTGCTTCCCCTGGTCATAGACCCTTGGCGCCGGCCACAGAGGGAGTACCAGCAGCAGCAACACCCGGAGAACGGCGGGTCCAGGAAACGGCAGCCTGGCATTGGCGGCAGAAAGCGGAGGACCAACAGCAGCAGAGGGAGCGGCCTTGACCCCGGTAACGGGGGTGGGGGCAGGGGAACAGCTGGCGGTGGGCACGCTGGAACTGCCGGTAGCAGGCACAGCACTGCCGTGGGGCATCACTTGCAGCTGCAGCGGCTTTTGAGTCGGTGCCAGAGTGCTGCAGAGCTGCATGGCCTGCTGCTGACGCGGCTGCATGACGTGTCGGCGCTGGACGTGGCGTTTGCCTGGCACCTGGCAGCCAGCCGGGACTTCTTTCAGGGTGCCCCAGCGGCGCATGAGGCTGGGGAGGCCAGCGCAGCTGTGCAGCTACACGCCTTGCTAGTGCAGGTGAGGTGGGCGGGGAGCGGGGTTGCCACAATTTTGACCATTGAGCCTGGGCCACCTGGCCCTTTTTGCTCACTGATTCATCTTGGATACTTTCATTCTGGACACTAACACAATACATCATTTATGCGGTCATCTGCACAAAAAGATCCGTAGATGCCCAGCAAGAAGTGGGTGTCTGTGTGTGTGCGTAGCTAGCCGAGGAGCGTCTTGGGTCGATGGGTCCTGTGGCTCTCTCCACCACGGCCTGGGGGTGCGCGGCCTCGCAGCTGCCCTGCCAGCCACTGCTGGAGCGCATCGCGCAGCAAGCAGGTGCGGCCCTCAGAGCACTGTGAGTGGTACCAAAGCTGTAGGGTGCTGTTGTGATAGTAAGCTCTCTGCCACGGAGTTTCCCTGGCCCGGACAGTCAATATTGTAGTAGATTATGATGTGGTTAGATAGCTAGGCGGGTCCTCAATACCAGCCAAGTCCGTTCGTCAACGCCCGTGCACCCCTTGCTGGCAGTCCACCCGCCTGCCCCCTCCCGCCTCCCACCATGCCATGCAGAGCGGCAGCTGTACCGCTTCCGCCCCCGCGAGCTCTGCGCCCTGCTCTGGGCGGGAGCCCTGGCCAACCCGGGGGACTTGCGGCTGCTCAAGCTGTGCTCGCGGCTGCTGGAGGGCGGCATGTCGCTGGAGCTGTTCTCGCCGCACGACCTCTCGGTGCTCATCTGGTGCTGCGGCAAGGTGCGCACCATGAGGAGGGCAACGGGGAGGATCGTGCTCGTTGTTGCTGGGGAGGACAGCGTGCTAGTCCGCTGCTGTGATGTAAGGCTCTACCTGGGACGACATTGGGCTGGCTGTGTACTGCGACAGTTGAGCAGATGGTAGAAGATAGTTGGCCCCCAAGTCATGTTTGCCTCGACCCACCAGCGAATCAGGGGAGTTAATGGACCAAAGCAGAGTTGCAGCAGCGTTGAGAGGTGGATGTGTTAGTGGCGGTTCACACCGGGCCTGCATTGGGTACACTTGGGTTGGACTTTATATCCTCCGTTGCATCCTGCAGCTCCACCCGCCCCCGACCTTGGACTGTCTGCCACTTGGGGGATCCACGGCAGGTTACCGGGCCATTGCAGGCTTTTTGGAAGCCTTCGCCCTTGGGGTATTGCAAGCCCTGACGGTACCTGGCCTGGTGAGACCAGTATCTCCTTTTGGTGACATGCAGGCCCAGTACGGCACCCCCGAGCTACTGGAGGCTACCACGGCTGAGTGCCTAGCCCAAGTGGACGCCTTTGACGCGCCCTCAGCCGCCCGGCTGCTCCACGGCTATGCCATGCTGCAGCACCGGCCGCCGCGGCTGCTGGGCCCGCTGACGCGGCGTTGCGTCAGCATCATGGGCGAGTTTGGCGCACATGACCTGTCGCTGGCAGTGTCGTCCCTTGGCAAGCTGCTCTGCGACCCTGGTGAGGGTGTTTCGACCTTGACTGAAGGGAGCAGAACGGGGAGGGTTTGAATGACAGGAATGCCGCCAGTGGCGCTGAGAGAAGGGGGGTGGGGGGAGGTTGCATTGTTGTCATTGTTCGTTGTCTGCGTGATGTGGCTCGGTTGTGAGGCGGGTTCTCATTGATTGTATCGATAGAGTCATAGAGGAGCTGGTCGTCTAGGTGTAGCAGACGCCTGACAGAGCTGCAGCTTGCTCTGCTGTGCCCTGAGCAAGAGGAGGGCTCACCACGAGCTAGGCGCACACCCTCGTTGCCGACAACTCCTGCCTCCTCACCACCAACTCCTGCCTCCTCCCCCCCTGCTGCAGACCTGCAGTTCCTGCTGTCCGCCGCCTCCCGCGCCGCCGCGCTGGTGCCGTCGGCCCGCCCCGAGCACCTGACCAACATCATCTGGGGCTTTGCCCGGCTGGGCCACTCCCCCGCCTCCGGCAGGTTCACGCTCAAGCTGTGCGCCCATGTGGGGAGCCAGCTGGCGGAGTATGGGGGCGAGCTAGTGGGCGCCGTGCTGTGGGCGCTGGCCAAGCTGCAGTACAGTCCCTCAGGTGGGTGCGGAAGTCCAACATGGTTTTATTGTGGGGTACATTGGTGCACGGAGGGGATAGCTTAGCTCTGGTGCCAGTGCTGGCCAAGCTGCAGTGCACTCCCTCAGGTGGGTAGGGAAGGTGCGACAGCGTCTCAATATGGGATGCTGTGGGAAAACCAGGGGACAGCATAGCTTGGCCAAGCTGCAGTACACTCCCTCAGGTGGGTGCGCAACGGACCTAGATTGCACTATAAGCCTATCGGTGCAAGGAGAGGACAGCTGAGCTCTGCTGCCAATGCTGGCCAAGCTGCAGTACACCCACCCAGGTGGGTGCGGGCACATGCTTTTGACTGTTTATCTATGGGGTGATAGTGGTGCAATGAGGGGACAGCGTAGCTCTGCTGCTGGTTATGGCCCAGCTGCAGTACACTCCCTCAGATTGGTGCGGACGTGGGGCGTTGGTGGTTGCAATGTGGAGTGGCATGGAGCAGAGAGGGGACAGCATAGCTTTGCTGCCAGCGCTGGCCAAGCAGGTGCAGTACATGGCATCAGGTTGGTTGGGACAGGGGTGCGCGATCGCCAGCAGGCAGGGTGGTAGTTGTAACCAGTTGGGATGGTTTGTGCCCCCTCCCAGGCAGTAGTACTCGCCCTGAGGCGTGTATGGAGGGTCTTGTGTTGGAACAGCGTTCCAGTTGGAGTGGAACAGTGCCCCATTGTGGGTTGGTAACCCCCTAGCGTGCGAGACCCGCCACACTGGTTGATGGTGAGCCAGTTGCGATGGGTGATGGGGCTTGGAATCAGTGTGCTTGTAGGGTGGGGTTGTTTTGGCAGGGCCTGGGGCGTGGGTTTCATATGCGTCTGTAAGCTTCTCCCAACTTCTTTAACTACCTCACTGTTGTCTTGAAGGTTGCCGTGCACCCTGGCATGGGAATAGGGTGCCCTTGCGATCATACCCCCGCAGAGCGCTCCCTTCACCCACCCACATACGAACCTCGCATTCATGAGCACTGTGTTGGTGGGTTGTGCAGCCCTGTTCCTGGACCGGGTGCTGGCGTACATGACAGCCGAGATGACTAACCTGTCCCCCGCCACGCTGGCAACCTCCATGTGGTCGTTTGGCATCCTGGCCGCCGGCAGCACCAGGTGCGTGGTATCACTGTACGAGATGCGAGAGGTGCTGGGCTGTGCAGGTTTTTACTGTCTTCTAGATGCCCTTGTGGGTCATTTGGGTGGGTTCGCTATGAGCCCTGAATAAGGTGCGTGCTTGGCGGGAGCCCGCATATGGACCCACAGCATGCTTAGCGCCTGAGGACCTGATGGATGGCGCCGCCCCTGCCAGCGAGGTGGAAGCGACGGCGTTGCGGCCGCCCATGCCCCTTTCCAACACATCTTTTCTCTCCCCTGCAGAGTCAGTAAGGAGTATGGCGTGCGGTTCCGGACGTTTGCGCAGCAGGCTCTGGTTCACTTGGGCGAGCCGAGCAGGGTTGGCAGCCTCAGCGTGCATGACATGCCCAGCGTGCTCATAGCTCTCGCCACCCTCCAGGTGAGCCACCAAGTTGCCTGATTGCTAACCGCCATGTTGCGGCTACTGCGAGTTCCACTGCTCTAGCACTGGTTGCTGATGTTAGGCACAGTCCCCGTTCTGTGCTGCTGCTGTGCCGGCCCTGTCATACCCTGGAACGCGCCTCCGTGGCCCTCAAGCTTCCCAGCGATGCGCCTACATGGCCCGACACAGTTGCAGGGCACAGCCAAGCACCCCTCCCGAGATGTGAATATGACCATACATACACACCCATGCCCTCGTCCTCCATTCCTTCCATGCAGGTCCGTCCTGCCGACCACCTAGCCAAGCGGCTGGCAGACGGGTGCTGCCAGGTGGTGGACGCTCTGCCGGGAGAGGGACTGTCTCGCCTTGCATGGGCCGTGGCCACCCTCCAACTCAGGGACCAGCCACAGCTGGTGCAGGCCATAGTGGAGGCCCCTGCCGCCTGCAAGCTGCTGCCGCAGGTAAAGGAGGCAGTCGGGGCTTTGTGGGTGGGGGCCCTGCTAGGTTGAGTGGTGGGTCAGGCTCCATGGCGGGGGACGCAGCTTACAGAAACATCATTGCGCCACTGGCTTGCTGTAGGGATGGCACAACTGCGCTTCCTGTCTGCTCCTCTGCTATGCTCTCCTAGAGGTACACCATAGGAGTCATTTGCCCAGTGACTGGATAGTAGTGTCCAGTGTGCATCATTCGTGCACCTGGCGTTCTTCCGAGGGCCATAGCATCCTGTGCAGCACCCAGCTACCCAACGGTCCTCAAGCAACAACTAATACCCCTTCACACACACCCTGCCCCCCCGCCTTGCAGGGCATTGCTCAGCTTGTCTGGTCGCTGGCTGCGCTGGAATGCTGCCCAACCGAGCTCCTCAAAGCCTTGTCCACAGCCCTGGTGGGAACCCCAATTCCACTGCATGGCCTGGACCCCATCCAGCCCGCTGACAAGGCCCGCATCGTGTGGGCTTTTGCCCAGCTGGGACTCCATGACAGGCAGCTGATGAACCGGCTGCTGGGGACGCTGAAAGCCCGCGATGTGGGGAAGCTTGGCCCCACTGGCGTGGCAGCCATGCTGTGGGGCTGCGCCAAGCTGCAGCACCACCCCGGGTGAGCGGTGTGTGCATGCTTAGCATCACCATTAGAGGACATGAGACACGCTGTGACATTGTGACAACAGCCTTCTTGGATTTGAGGCTTTTGTCAATGTGTGCCTGGCGGCTCCAATGCTACTGGGCGGGTGTTGTGGGGCTGCCGGCCTGCCGCAGTTGCCTAGGCCAAGGGTCCCCTGAACAAAAGTAGGGACAGATTGCCTGGGCACTGGCTGCAAGGGGATACCTGCTGCTGCAACTCTGCTGCTGGTATCGCCCCTTGAACACATTGTGTTTTCACATGCTGGCGGCCTGTGAGGCATGGCGCTTGCCAGCCCGTAAGCAAGGCGCACGTGTGGCAGCCTATGTGCCCAATACTCCGCCTGGTCGCTTCTGGCTCGGTATAAGGGAGCGGTGTACCCAGTCCTTGTCTTCCCGTCAACCCCTGCAGGCCAGTCCTAGACCTGCTGGCCAAGTATGTGGGCTCCAACCTCGAGCGCTTCTCCAGGGTCCAGCTCCTGCAGCTGGGCTGGGCACTTACCAGGCTTGGCTACCAGGACGCTGCAGTGCTGGGTACCATAGCTGCCAGGGTGCAGGCGGGCCCTCAGCAGCCCGCTTCGCCTGCCGAGCCTGCTGGGCTCGCCTAGCAGCACGGTACAACAGAGCGCCGTTGGGCGCTGTGGCTGCTGGCAGCCGGACGGTTGGGTCCGCCTAGCTCGCCTGGCTTATGTTCACCCGCTGTGGCCTGGACCGATCCTGTCCGGCACACGATCAGCCAGCTAGGGCTGAGATTACCCCTTTACTGACAAATGATGTGGGCGGTATGTGTGTGGGTGTGAAGGTGGTGTATGGGGTTCAAAGCTTGCTTACGGCCTCTGCTTGTCCCTGTGATTGTGTAGGTGGGGCGCTTATGGAAGAGTTGTTCGACTAGCTGATGATTATTCCTGCTTGCTTGTTCATCTTGCTTGACATTGCTGCATGGCTGGCTTTGCATGCTTCTCGACATCCTTTTGGTTAGCATTCTGGGTCCTTTTGCACGGGCTGTATCTGTAGGTATGTTGCTTGGCCATCCTGTTTTGCACCAGTTGCTCATCCCCTTGGTAGACAGCGGCAGGTAGTGTGACTGTGGTGTACTTAACCTGGGCCAGGCAGGGTGGTGGGCAAGCCATGCCCTGTGGGGTATGACACTGAACCTGTTTCTCTTGCTGGGCCTGACTGACCAGTTGCATCCGTTGTTCTGGGGCAGGCAGAGCGCTAGCAGATGGGAGTTGGGGCTAAGTGTGCCGACAGGGCGGGACGCAGTTGTGCTCGGGGTCGGTGCAGGCTCTTGCGAGGCACAACTATAGATGGCGCAGTCAGTTGCTGTTCATGCTGGCTTATTTGGCTGACAATGTGAATTAGGCTGCCTCGATCAGGCAGAGATCTCTATCTTGTCTGGACAGTGACTCCTTCTCAAATTCTGCCTTGGTCTTCTTGGCAGGCAGTGCGAAGAACAGAGGGGAGGCAGGGGCGGACTTGACTGACAGGGCTTATGCAGTTATTCGCATGGGTGGCTGGTAGTGCGAACAGGGAGTGAGAGCTGGGCTGCACTGACAGGACTGGATGCAGAATGCGCCTGAGTCTTGCCTGAGTGCTAAGTTATGCTGTGTGTCCTGCCTGAGATCTGGGTAGTCTTTCTTCAGCCCTATCTGTCCACCGCGCGTCACGCTT
This sequence comes from Parachlorella kessleri, assembly GCA_001598975.1. Taxonomy (NCBI): domain Eukaryota; kingdom Viridiplantae; phylum Chlorophyta; class Trebouxiophyceae; order Chlorellales; family Chlorellaceae; genus Parachlorella; species Parachlorella kessleri. Next base: position 30,972 of record BBXU01000877.1, on the reverse strand, counting down.
CCACCTTTCGCTAGACATAGCGCAGAAGGGATGGTCTTTATTAACTTCATGGTCGATATGATTGTGCAGAAGTGAACGCAGTGCCTGCGCTGATTGGCCAGTAACCTTATGTTAAGGTGCTCAGCTGACACAGTCATTTAGATAATGCAAATCTGAATGAAAACCTCCTGCGCGACACGGCCTCAACCCTGCACAGACACCTGGGACAAAGTAGCTGAAGCCACCAACATCTTGTCCACCTAGGTAGTACGTAAACCTGACGACCACCACCCAACACTTTGATCAGCGTCCTAGCAGCCGCCAATCTGCTCAAGGAAGGCATCGATGGTGTCGCCGTCAGTCATGTCAAGGTCTGCCGGCGTTGAGATGGGGCTGATACGTGCCCCATCAAACACAAACCGCACTTGTGTCTGGTCCACTGCCTTCTTCTGGCAGAAAGCATTGAAAATCTTCTCAAACCGGGTTGTGGGCTTCACCTTGAACACAACCTGCACACAAAACAACATATACTGAGTTTGCCGGCGGCAGGATTCTTTTCAGCGCATCCAAAGCTGACAGGGGACCTGCCAGGATCAACAGTGTTGGGACGCAAGTCCCTGCCTCCTGTTCACAGTCAAAGCTAGACACCACAAGCCAAGCGACAGGCCTGTTTACCGGTCCACGGCCGAATAGCACATGGGCAGGGGCACCACTTACCTCTCCCCCGTCCTGGTCCTTGACCTTGATGGAAATTGGGGCTGCCTGGTCCTCCACCTTGGGTTTTGTCTCGCCATACTCCTCAGCCATGGCGCTGCTGCTGCTGCCTGAATACACGGACGGGGCAAGGTCAGTTCGAAGCCAAGCACGCAACGTGATTGCGCCCATGTCATGATCACCCTGCCAGGCGTGAGGGCCCACTGCTTTCTTGAGAGCAGTAGAGCATACCTTTCCCTACACCCAAGTAGTCTTGCCAGACAAACAACAGCAGCACCTATAGAGGTCGATCGATGTGGTAGCAGTCAAAAGCAAGCTCGATATTTCTCTTTGACAAATTCTAGAGGCTAGCTCGAAGCGGACCGCATGGGCGCCCAGGGGTCCAGGTTTGAAAGAGCGGGCACTGCTGCGTGTGCGTAGTAGCAGATCAAGGACATGCGCTCAAACTTTATGGGATCTGCCTTTGCTCAAGCCTCTGTGGTGCCTGGCACATCAGGGAATGTCGGCACCTGCACCATGGGACTCCGCTTTATGCGCTGTCAGCTGGTTCTGAGTTGACACCTCCAGCCAAAGGAGAGGGCCTTTGGCTGGTATACTCTTCCGCTTGGCGTGCAGCTGGCAATAGTTGTCTCACAGCTGTAGCCAGACTGCCAAGGGGACGACAAGAAAGACAACCACGCTCACTGAAAGTGGCATTGTGAGCACTACGAAGGTCAGAAACACGGCAGAAGGTATAAGTATTTCCTTCCACGCATTTGCCTGGGCTGCCGCAGCCGCCACCACATCTGTCCAACTCTTACTGCCTGCCCAACCCGGGACAGCGAGAGAACACTCTTGCTGGCTCATGGAAACCACCTTGGCACCAACCTCCTCCGCCGGTGCTGCTTCGCTGCCATTTGACTGGCATGCTGCCCCCAGGCTGCCAGACTTGGCAGCCCATGCCTGCTCCATCCTCTGCAGCGCCAGCCGCAACCCCCGCTTGCGCTGCAATCTGAACCTTACAAGCAGGCGTTGCCTCCAGCTGTCAAGCGACCCACCCTCCAGCAGCGCCAGGTCTTGCTCTTCTGTGGTGGGCATGCTTGCCAGTAGGCTTGCGAGCCGCTTGTACTCGTACTTCTCTGCCCAAGACGGGGTCGCCGAGCTCACTGTACAGCAAATGAAGGTAGGATAGTGCTTGTGCCAGCGTGTTGTAATGACAGGCGTATGTCCCTAAGAATTTGAAAAGTGCTGAGTAACCTGGCCGGCCCAAGTACGTTGGCAAGCTCAAAACAGCCGCTGTGCATGCCTTGAACGGGGCCCCCTGGGCCAAGCTTGACTGACCTGTGGGGTCCTCTAAATGGGTCCTCCTCCATGGGTTGAATGGTAGGTAGGTGGGCAGGTCCATGGCGCACAAAAGTCGATGCTCATGGTCCTGCGCCGTAATGGTGGAGGCTTAAGAGTACGCTTGGTGCAATATGTATGAGCTTCTGTGCCGTAGAGCAGCCACTCTCCCCCCACAAGCACTCTGGTTAGCCCTCAAAGCATGCATCGCGCTTACCCTGGCAGATAGCAGAGCGGAAGTTGTGTTCAACTAGTTGCTGCCAGCGAAGCTACACAAGCGGTCACAGTCAACAAAACACTGCACCATACCCAAGAACCAGGCACCCCACCTGCACAAAGCCATAGAGGAACAGAGACGCATCTGGCCTGTGCAGCACGCCGGGCTTGTAGTCTATTAAGAGTTCTTCACCAGCAGCAACGGCCTTGGTCGCCTTCAGCACCACTGACCCATCAACCTCATCTGCAAACATAAGAGCATTCTGCATTCTATATCCAGCCTTGCCAGTCCAGTCCAGCCCAGCTCTACTCCCTGTTTCCACTACCTGCCACCCATACTAATAAGAGCAAACACAAGGCTCTGCCGTTGGCATCACTCACACCCACGCACTCAGCCTCACGCACTCGCTGTTGTCCATGGCTGCTTTGTGTGGGTGTGTGCGTTGGTCTGCAATGCAAATATGCAGACTCTTTGTTGAGCTCAGCGTTTGTTCCTACCGTACTCTGTGTTGGGATCCCCTCTATGGTTCAGCATATCTATGGCCGGCACGAGGCGCTCACTGCCAAGGAGGAACTTGCGGCTGCTGACCTGCAAGTTATTGCGGGAGGAGGATACAGGAGTTTGCTTCCCGGAAGCTGCGCTCCGAGGAAACGTGCGGCTTGGTCTTGCTACCATGGTAACACCTTGTGCAACGCCAGGCTGTCATGAGAAAATGCACGGTGCATCTTAGCCAGAGTCGCAGTAGGCCCCCGGTCCGAGTTAACAAGTTGGTTGTCCAGTTTGCCCAATGGCCCCTACCAAGCCCGTCATGTGCTTCAGCTCATCCACGGTAATTCCCGCTGGTCCAGGCCCCTTCGTTCTGTGCAGCTCTTCCACAGCAACTCGTCTTTGGTAAATCAATCGCTCCTGGACATCACAAGGCCAGTAGGCAGTCTAGTCACTTGGCGGGCTGTTTGCTCAGCAATTTCTTCAAGCAGCATAGGAGCTGGCTGACGATTGTGCATGTCCAGTGGGTACACGGGAAGCCACAAGACTGCAAGTCAACTTACCAGCCGTGGAGTCTGCAGCAGGCGAATCTCCTCATCACTGTACACCTCGGGCAAGAGCACTTCACCTTGGCCAGGAAGAACTTTTAGGAAGAACTTGAAGCCTTCTCGAAGTGTTGAATTCAAGGTCAGCTCCTCCAGAAGGCGGTACGCCTGCTCTGCTGAGGTGCCAGATCCCAGCTCTAAGCTGCTGTGAAAGGGTACCGTTGCAATAATATCTCCGGGGGCAAAAGCTTTGCTAGCAAAGGCACCCCGCTCACACCCAGCGCAGGGCCGCACAATGTTGAAGTCGACCTGGGTGGAGATATCAGGCAGGTGGCCATTTCACTCAGGCATGGCCTTGGACAGCCAAGGCTTGTGGCTAGTTAGGCAGCTTGAGGTGATCTTACCTTGCCCCCAGTAAGATACAGCCAGTCCAGCAAAGTGCTTTCTTTGCTGCCGAGGACGGACGTGCAGAGGATAAGTGTCAACAGTACTTTGAAATACATCCTTTATAGAAGAGCCGAGCTGCTGCAAACGACTGTATACGTAGTAGGGGTAGAGATGGGGCTGGCCACAGCGTGTGGAGTATTGTGCTTGCGGTCTGATAACTCAATTTGCTTCAGGACTCATATCCAAAGCACATTCGTAAGCAAGCAAGCACGCAAGCAGAAACAAGCAAACCGCCTGTACTACTCATTGGGCGCTGGCGGCTTCTGGCGTGGTGGTACTGCAGTCTGAATCCGACGGATGGGAGCCCTCTCTCATAGTCAATACCCGCTTTACCAATATAAGCGACTGTGTGAGTCATTATATTGAGATTCTTTACCTGGCAGTCGTGTTTGGACACTGATTGCCATCCTAGGAACCCGCTTTTCAGTAGCGTTTTGGTGCAGTCCACAATATTTGCAGCTTACATGCCACGGTACTACGCCGCCACAGGGTCCGCCAGGCCTCAACCAAGAGCAGCCCTTGGATCAGTCCCAAGGCAGGTCCCTAGGCCAGCAGATTACAAGGAACGGGTACTGAAGCAGTTCAACCAAAGAGCTGAGGCTTACGACACTGGGAACGTGTACCACCCGCCCCTGGCTGTTCGCCTAACAGAGTTGGCTCGACTGCAGCGTGGGGAGACGGTGCTCGATGTCGGCGCTGGCACCGGCTTTGTCTCGCTTCCTGCAGCGCAGGCAGTGGGACCAGGGGGGCATGTCACAGCTGTGGACTTGTGCCCCACAATCCTGACAAAGGTTGGTCTTCCCTCACAAAGGCTGCAAGCTGCCCTGCACTTGCTGCCAACTTGGCACCTGCCTTTGCAGCCCTAGTGATGCCACCAAGCCCCAGCAATATCAGCCTGGGGCTAACTTATTTGCAGATGTCCTGCAGGCCGCCGAGAAAGCGCAGTCCGCAGGCCTTCACAACCTTACGTGCCTGTCAGCCGACATTGACCGCTGTCGGTTCCCAGAAGCGACCTATGATGCCATCCTGTCCTCATCGACAGTGCCATTCCTGCCAGACATACCCTGGTCCTTAGCCCAGTGGCATGCATGGCTGCGCCCAGGAGGACGGGTGGCCTTCAACGTCCCAAAGGTGGGTAAGAGAGTCTCTCGCTTCCAGCAGCTTGCGAGGTTGCAAAGCCAGCATAAGGCTTATGCGATGATTTATGGGGCCTGGCTGACAGTGCACCATGGCGACTGTTCTGAGATGGTGTTGGTGATTGGGCAGGATAAAGCTGGCAGGGCTGGATGTGCACTCGCTTGTATACTGAGCAGGCCATTCTCCCAGATGCCTTTGCTTACTTTGCAATCTGCTGCCCACAGGGCGTGGGCTCTCAGGCTTTTACTATCTTCTCATCAGTCATGGCTGAGTACGGCCACCTTCTGAGTGACCCCAGCCAGCAATTTGAGGACGAAGCACAAGTGCGGGCCTTACTGGAGGCAGCCGGCTACTCACGCAGCCAGCTGGAGACCAGCCAGGAAGCCAACGTGCGTGTCGGGCAGACGCCAGAGCAATGGGCAGAGTCGGGCTGGCGGGCATGCCTGAGTATGCCATTCGCGGACCTGCCATCACTGCTATCTGCTGAAGAGCTGAAGGAGGCAAAGGAGAGGTACTTGGCTAGTGCCGCACAACTGGCAGCAGGTTTTGCAAGTGCGGAAGGCATAGTGGAGCCCTACATGATGCTGTGGGTCCTGGCCTACAAGTGATAGCAACATGTGCCTGCAACGATGTGTCAACTATGGCTTTTAAACAACGAGCAAGAGAATGTCCGAAGGGAATAAGTCCAGCAGCTGCGCCAGCAAACCAGCACTGGCGGTGTTCGTCAAGTAGTAGATCCTACAGATGTGAACGCTATCGCAAGCAGTAGAAAGCAGTAGAAAGCCCCAGGTGCGAAAATGAAATCAATACATAGAAAGTAAGCATACTAGAGGGATTAGCGCTATTTTTGATGGCGCTAACATAAAACCTTTTGCCATCAGCAAGGACAACTATTGGTGGTGTGAGGCAGCTAAACAACAGAGAAGGGCTTGTTGCTGCCAGCATATCAAGCAGCAGGAACAAAACGAAGAATAAAATACATCCATATGCGTTTTCTTGAGTGTTCACCTAGGTATCGACAAGGGGTGACCTAAATGCCTGCATATTCGTCACCCCAACGTGCCAGCATATGCTTGGCACCGCTTACCAGATCAGGTCGTTGTACTCTGGGCGAGTCGTGGCACGGGCCCAGTTGTCAAGTGCCTCTTGGCGCTTCCAATTATCACGGGTGGCCCTGGAGGAGGAGGGACCCTCATTACGTGTGCCAGGGCCCTCCTGTCGTGCCCAGCCAGTAGACCTGACGCCCCTGGCCTCTTCAGGGCCCCACGCAGCCGCTTTCAGCTTCTGCCAGAACTGCAGGTCATGCACAAGTAGAAGGGAAGAATGTCAGCAGGGTTGTGCGGGAGAAGATTGCAAATGCAACTTCAGTTTCGTGCTCAAGTGGCAGCAACCTTAATTCAGTTGCACGACTTCGGCACGACTGACCTTCATGACGCTTAGAAAGCGAGGTGCTATACGGCTTGCTAAGACGTTAGTGCCCTGGACAGGTCGCTGTCAGTCGTGACAACCACAACTATCCTGTTGAGGCTGAAACTGTGCGTTATAGGCTAGAAGCAGCGGATCACACATCACATCGCGTAACCCCCGGCGGGCTGATTTGGGCGCTCCCGGCAAAGGCGCTTTCAAACCGGTTCGTGGATCCTTTCGAGAGCGATACGAGGTACCTCATCGTGCAAGTGCCCAGCCATATAATAGTCTCCTTGTGTGCAATGCTGTTCTCGTCCTGATGGCTCAGCGGAGGCCCTTTGTCTGCAGTCTGCAAGGCACCGATGTGAGAGATCAGGTTTTACTGGTTGGTCCAACAGTGCAGTGGAATGCCCACTACAGCAGACCTAGTGGTGTGCCCAAGTACTGTTGCTGCAGGTGCTGCAACTTGCGGCTGAGCTGGAGAGCCTTGGCGGCGGCGAGGTTGCCTTGGCCAGGGCGCACGCCAACTTGTTTGTTCCGCAAGGCTTTGGACAGCTCACCAGCACAGGCTTGGTCCTCGGACAAGAAACTTACGGAAACCTCGCAGCTTATGCTGAAGAGCAGGCAGGCCTGGTGGCCAGCCGGCTCAGCAAGGTGTGCGGCCACCTGCAGCCACGCTTTGCAGTTACTGCCCTTGCTTTGCAGTCTCACCTGCATTTCAGCATTGATCGCCCCCTGTTGAGCTTTAGATTCCCTCCTGCAGGAGCTGTTTTCCTGGCTGCGCAAAGGCCTGCCAGCATCTTGTCTCCTACTTCAAGCTGACCGCAGCTTATCAGTCGCTGGTATTATCAGTCAGGTGGCCGTGCAGGCGCTGTCTGGTGGTGCGACACTGGGTTTGGATTGGCAGCAGCTTGGGGTGGCACCCAGCAGCGCCTCTGCAGGTCGGACTGGCAGGGGCCTGGACGAGCCACGCAGAACGAAGAGCGCGAACGAAACGGTGGTCTCAGCAGCCAGCCTGCAAGAGATTGAAGCCCTGCTCAAGCTTGCCACACAACAGCTCCAATACCAGCAGCAGTCACCACGGCAGGGAAGCGGTGAAAGCAGCGCTGCAGGCTGGCTTTGCAGGCTGCAAGTGCACTGGCCTGCAAGGGGAGGCAGCCTTGGTGTGCTGAATCTTATAGTTGTGCCAGAGCAGGAGCAGAACACAGTGCTGCGGCTGCTGAAAGAAGTTGCTGCAGTCCACAAGCAGCAGAGAGCAGGTCTGTGAGGAGAGAGCGAGTTACCGCACGCCAGGCAGGAACACACTTGCTAGGTATGAGGGCTGGGTAGGCCTTTAGATGTGGGTGACACGACACCCTGCCTATGTTGCATGCAGAAACATGTGCGCAGCCCTGGCCAGTGACAACCCAACTAGTCGGGCAACTTGCGTACCTGCTGTTCTCAGTTTGCTAATTACATCGCCACTTCCTCATGCCTGCAGGGGAGCACCCTTTGGTTGGTTCCACCCTTTCTGCCTTTAGTCAGGCACTTGCACCCCTGGTTGCTGGGCCACAGCGGCTATTTGTTCTGGCTGGCACGCTACCCAAGCAGCAGCTGGAGCCCTTGCAGCAGCTGGCAGCTGTACTGGAGCGAGTCTCGCAGATACAGGTGTGAGGCCTCGCCAGCAGCGATCTATATCCACCAGAAGCTAAACCACACAACCAAATGCAGCTCCTTCCAGACTGGTTGAATGGATCCTGTGGCTCCTCCATTTGGCTGCAGTTACACCTTGTCTGTGACCTCACCGCTTTCCCAGCCACTCTTTTGTGCCACTGCTGTACAAGCACCTCCCGTGTCTATATTAACGCAGGTAGTCTGCAGCAGTGTGATGGGCATTCAGCCTGGAGACCTCAGTTGGGTTCCCTTTGCCACCTTCAACAAGCAGCTTCAGCTCCAAGAGAAGCAGTTGCAGCAGGAGCACGCCACGGCGCTTGCAGCAGCTACAGCCGCAGGAGGTCCTAGGCGGCAAGCAGCACCAGCACGCTCAGGCTCGTCCCAAGGGCTAGGCAGTAGCCGAGCCACTAGCCGGCTTGGGCGACTGGCTCTCAAGGAGGCAGAGGAACAGTCCAGTAGGCAGCAGCAGGAGGCTGAGCAGGATGCTGAGCAGGCAGATGAGGAACAAGGAGACGTCGAGCTTGCCACTGAGGACCCTGAGGGTGGCAGCGTATCCTCACTGCTGCCCCCAGCTGGCCGGGGCCGGGGAGTGGCTACATACAGCCAAAAAGCCAGCATGGCAACTAAGAGGCAACCACTTGCAGGGAAGGCAGGGCGGTCAGAGAAACCAGCACGGGATGGGAGAGACTCGCCTGACGCCCAGGCAGCGGAGTTAGATCAGCCTGGGGCAGCCGGCTATGCAGCACAGGCAGCACAGAGGAAATTTGGCAGGACTTCCTGGCAGAAGGCAGGCACCTCTGCCGGCGACAGTTCAAAACAGCAGCTGGTCGCCACGGATACAAGCAGGCGCGAACCATGCTTAGCAGATTGCAATGAAGCAGCGGCAAGCACAGCACAGTCACCACAGCGGTCGATGGCAGCCCAGCAGCAGGGAAGCCAGTCGCCACAAGGACAGGATGGCGTGCTGCGCCTGCTGCGTGATGAGTTTCAGCAGCTGTACTGCCAGGCTGTTGGCCCCGCTGGCAGCGGGGGAGCCTCTCCCTCCCTTGGCTTGCACTCTGTGCCGTCTGCACAGCTCAGCCCCAGCTCCAGCCCTGCTCTGAGTCATGACCTATTCAGCTCCCTTGGCGGTGGCAGTATTAGCTGCAGCCCGGGCGGCTCAGTGCTAGGCCCCATCAGCAGACCCATCAGCTGTGCCAGCCCCAGTCTGCTGGTGCCAAGGCGGCAGGCCAGGCAGACTGCCAGTTCTGGCAGTGGACAGGCAACCGCTGGCCCTGCCTCCAGGGACCACCACGCTCGCAGTGCAGCTGGCAATGTTGTGGATGGCACCCTTGTCCTCCAAGGACCAGCGTTTGACGGTGTGCCAGACATGAGGAGCAGCACGAGTGCGGCCAATGAAAAGCCAGTCGCTGCCTCAAGCCAGCAAGGCAGCCCAGGAAAGCCCAGCAGCAGTGTGTGTATCGACCCTGATGTGAGTGCTCACTTGGCAGTGCAACGCCTGCGCTCCGCTATGGCAGACCGAGAGCTGGAGTTGCAGGACAGCCGTCAGTGGGCGGCCGTGGAGCCGGCGAAGTCTCCTGGAAGGCAGGAATTACCAGGGCAAGGAGCAGCAGCAGGTTCTATCTTGAGGGAGGCCACGGCACGCAGGCAGGGCATACCTTGGCAACCTGAGGCAAGGTATACACAGACAGAGGATACAGAGGGTGCAGCTGCCCAGGATCCTTGGCAACAGCTGCAGCGTGGGGCAGGGGACAGTCACACAGCAGCGCAGCAAGGGTCACCAGAGCTGGAACTGCTGCAGCAACACTTTCTTCACCAGCAGGAAAGGTTTGCGGCTGAGGAGCAGCAGTGGCGGCTGTATGAAGAGCAGCATGCTGAGCAGCAGAGGCAGCAGCAGCAGCCTCAAGGCGGCTTCTGGGGATACTCCTCGCTCATGCCTGAAGCAGAGGTACGTTCTGAGGTGCCGGTCACGCTAGCCTACTGGCAAAACACCGACGGAGCGGTCCATGCTTGATAGCATTGCCTTGGCGCACTGCTATAGTATCAGGAAGTGGCGCTTTTTTTACTGTTGTAACCAGTCCCTGGTGCAGGCCAAATGATGCTGCAATTGGGTCATTGATCTAAAGCGCCCTGGTACACCCTTAAATGCTCCAATCCATTGTATGGGCCTGCTATGTGCAGGGGCTGCAATCTAGCACACTAGTAGGGGAATCACCTGCTTTTCCATCTTGGGGTTCCCCTGAAACCCTTGCTGATCTGGCAAGGTTGGATGATGCTACCTTGTCGTTGGGAGCCATGACACGGCCAGCTTCCTCGTTTCTGCCACCAGCAGCAGCCATGCAGGGCGGGCTGGGTGGAGGTCAGCCACATGCCAGGAATGCCAATCATGACAGAAGCATTGGCGATGCTGCTAGCACCAGAAGCACAGCTGGGCAGCAACCAAAGGAGGTGGGAGGGTCCCCTGGGCCCCATATGGTGCCCACCATGTCAGGGCAACCGCGGCGAGACTCGACATTGGATGACTGGCTGGCGTCCACTGCAGCGCTCATAGGGGACTGGGAGACTGCCGACAGCAGGGCCTCATCCCCAGCGGCCCTGTCCTGCCACCCCAAGCAGCCTTCCGAGCCCGACTGCGTCACGCAGGCTGACTGCTTCAGCTTGCCGCGGCACAATGTCACCACGACTCTGGCGGACGCCTCTCAGCCAGCAACTCTTGCCCTGGCGTCAGCTAGCGCTTCGCCTCGGCATGGCTATGCAGAAACTCGGCACTCTATAGAAGAGGCTCCTCGCATCGCAGCCACCCTGGCCTCACCAGCATCAAAGGTTGCTCCTGCCCGCCCAGCCAACCCTATTCCACCCTCAGTAGCGTCCAGCAGCTGCCCAGGCTGGGCCAGCTTGTGTCATGCTGGTCAGCAGGATGCTTCGTTGGGCCCCCAGGACGGCAAAGCCAACCCAGAGGATCAATACTACGCCGCACAAGGAGCAGCGCAACCGATTGAGCAGCAGCAAGGGGTGTCCCATCACCAGCCTCATGCAGGGCCTTTGACAAATACTCATGACTCAATGGACTGCTAGCGGCGCTGCAGCGGGAGCGACAAGTCAGCGCTTCACTGCAGCAAGACCTGCAGGTTGGAGCACACTTTCCACGGTCGCATGTGTTCTGAGGGAGCCACCCAAGTTGCGCAACCGAGGTTAACCTTCTGGCTTGTCCGTCTTCAGGGTGTAATCAGTGATAGGTAGCAGTTCGCTTGCTACTGATGCAGCCTGCTCAACTATGACCCTGATGCTGTCAGCCACAGCCGCGTTGAACTCAAGTGTTTCCTGTTGGTCGCTAGTGACATAGACTAGAGCTTGACTGTCGACCGAGCATCATCACACACGAGACCCCATGCAGGCGGCACAACAGGTCTCTGCAGAGCGTGTGCTGGCCCTGGACGTACGGGTGGCAACACTGGAGCATCAGCTAGCAGCCTCACAAGCAAGGTAAGGGTAGGGATAAGCATGTCCAGGTGTTGTACTTGTTGCAGTTGTCTTGTGTAGTGGCATTGTATGATGGTCTATCCGCTTGTGTGCCAGCCACATGCTGGCCTGCCCTTATCTATGCTTGCTGCCGCAGGTGCGGGCACTTGATGGATTCGACAACCCATTTTTAGGGCAGTCTCTTTTGGTGCATGTAGTAAAACAAGATCTGACTGTGCCAGATAATTGTATCACACTGGTTCTTAAAGCGAGATGAGATACCCATTCACGATTTGCTGCTGCTGCTGCCTCGTCTCTAGCAGGTGTCGCGCATGGGAGCAGGGCTCCCCTTTTGCACAACTGTTCCACAGCTATGAGGCTGAGGTGGGACGGCTGGAGGCCGAGGGCAACCAGCTGCGTGAGGAGAGCAAGACCTTGGCCAGGCTGCTGGCCGACTCTGAGCTGTCTGCCTTCCTAGGGGCTCCGGGTGCGCCGTGGAATCCGCCATGCCTTTTGAATGAGTAGGCTTCCAGACCACAGTGCAGGCTTGCCAATGCTTGCGCCGCAGCCAGTTAAGCGAGGGCAACTGCATCCATGGATAGTATGCTAGGACCTATCAGTGGGGTGAGTGCATCCCGTTGGATAGTGTCCTGATAAGGGTGCAGACTGGCAGTCAGCAGTTTGTGGACATGCTGAAGCAACTCTGTGATACAGCTGCCTGCAGCATCTCCTGATAAGCTCGAATTCACAGCATCCATGTTTTCCTTGTGACAGGCTCCCTTGCCCCAGACGCTGCCGGGGTGGCCAGTGAGATGCACAAACGCCTGAACCAGGCCAAGAGCTTGGCCAGGAAGTTTGAGGGGGAGCGGGATGAACTGCTAGCAGAGATGCAAGCCATGAGAAAGCGTGACAGGGTGGCGGAGCTGTACAAGCGCCAGGTGGGTGCTGCTAGCGGCTGATACTTATGTACGACAAGGACAGGCACCGGCTGAGCTTCTTGGTCCTTCAGTGACATCAATGGTAACCCGGATGTGAACATCCCTTACATGGCTTTTTGGTGACAAGACACAGCTCGGCAAGTTGTTGCAATACACCAGAAGCAGTCCAAGCCTGCCTTCATTGTTGGCTACATGATCCCCAACTAATAGATTGACTACTTGATGGATTGATGGATTGATTGATTGATCCCGGTCCCCTCGTTGCTTACCCAGGCTGAAGACCTGGCCAAGCGCAACCAGGACCTGCTGCGCCAGCTGGATGCCAAGGGCCAGCAGCTGGAGCGCCGGTGCCTCAACGCAGCAGAAAGTGGGGCCAGGTAACCTGACCGTACCCGCATGCAGCACCTGCATTACGGGTTGTAAAGTACTGCTGCCCGGCTCCTTTCAGCTTCGCCTGTTTGAAGCTTGCTGCACAGGCGCCAGCAGAATGACCAGCCGACTGCCAGTACTGGTCAGCCCAGTTCAGCACACCGCCCAGCAGCTTTGGGGCGTGCCTTTGACAGAAATGTTTGCTCCATCGGTACGCAGGGCTGACACCTTTGAGGAGCGCCTGGACCAGGCCGAGGCGCGAGCGCATCAGGCAGAGGTTGAGAATGCTGATTTGAAGGACACGGTTGAGAGCCTGCGTAAGCAGGTGGCCCTGCTGCGGTCCACCCTCAGCCGGGATAGGGTTCTGCAGCACCTGCAGGCGAAGGTGGTGTGATGGGAGCCTTGGTCATGTGATGTATTGTATACTGTTATTCACAGCTGACAATGCCATGCTCCAACGCACACACTCTGCTTATGCTTCTGCTGCAAGGGCAACCGCTGGCCACCGGCGAGTTTGTGCTTCTTGCCATGTTTCTTGCATCCTGGGGGAGGATACACGTAATATGGCAAAGGTAGCAGCCTTCCCAGAACGTTGCACCCGTTGGTCCCCCTTGCAAACTACTCGGCGGTCTTCCCATCCATGGGGGCTCGGTCTGACATAACAGTTTGATCAGCACGCCATCAACCATTACTAGTATACATGCCTGTGATGTCAGAGCAGCTGCTGGTGCTGCTGCTGGAACAGCCTATCGTGTGCGGGGCGGCTCCAACCTCGGCAAGCTCGCCGCGCTCGCGCGGCCTTTCTTGCGCAACCTTGGACAGGTCTCACGAGCGTGTCTGGACTATAAAAACTGCTTCCACTAAGCCAATAAATCCATTTCTTTTTTGCGCGCTTGCGTAAGCTCGAACAACTTGCTGTGACTCGTCCTCTCTCTGACCATGGCAGGCAGGATCAAAGGGGCAGCCCTGCTGCTGACCGCTCTGTGTGCATTAGCCTCAGCCCAAAGCATAACGGTGCAAGGAGCTGGGTGTGGCAGGCTCCCTCCCGCAGCGCCGGCCAACCTCAGGGCGACACCAGGGGATGGCTCGGTCACCCTGTCATGGGACCGTCCCATGAATGGTGAGTCTTCACCCTCTTTGCACACGTACAAGTGAGGGACGGTGTATACGGACACTGAGCAGCTCAGAAACCCTCAGCTGGCCTGTCTGAAGTCGCGTCTAACCTCCCCTGCAGAACCCAATAGCTGATCTTGTGCACGATGCCTCCGCTGCAGGAGCCTGTGTGGATGAGTACATTGTGACTGTGACGCCCCTGGGTAACAACAACCGCGCCTTCGGTTCAGCCCCCCTGAGGACCCCCCAGTTCACCGTGACCATCCAGAACCTTGAGAATGGCCAGCCTTACCTCTTCACCGTCCAGGTGAGAGTTGCTTGCTGGGGTTGCTGGCTTCCAGCATGTCACAGACACAGGGTTTAGCACAGCTAGCTTTCCTCTTTCTTGCTGGCCTTTCATTGCTGTGGTCTATTTGTGACTGGCATAAGGTGCATGCTAGTTGTATAACAGTACGATGGCACTGTGCTACCCCCACCCCTCACCGGCCGCCACCCTCATACTCTTCTTGCAGGCATTCAGCCGGACCTTCAACACCGGTGACAGTGCCTCCGTCCAGGCCACCCCTGCCCCCCCCGCCCTTGGTCACGCGCTGCTTCCAGTGGTACCCGCCCTCAGCACCCACAGCGCTGCGTGCCACCCCCATGCCTGGGAAGGTATGTGCCCTGACTTCCTGGTGCTGTGCGACACCTGGCGGCTTTGGTGCTGCCCTGTGGGGTTATCGCTGTTTTGTGCTTTGCTACCAAGTGTGCTCCTGCCCCTCTCAAGATGGTGCTAAGCAAGTGCCTGCAGTACTGGTCCTACTCACTGTCACTCCATTGCGTCCAACCTCCCGCAGGTGAACCTGTGCTGGGGCCCCCCTGCCAACCTGGGCTGCGTGGATGAGTACCGTGTGGAGGTCAGAGAGCAGGATCCCAGCACCCGATCCCTGGGCAGCTTCTTCCGCAAGTGAGTGACGTTCTGCCTTGCTGTGCATGCGATGCCGTTGGTTGTGTGGGTTTTTATTAAGTAGGAACTGTGGGGTGAGGTGTCCATCCCTTGCAGAAGTCCGACAACAGTCTGCTCCATGAATTTGGCATTCCAGTTGTGTGTTAACTTGACTCTATTGGAGTAGACCTGCCCGCTTCCCATGCTCACAAGCTGATGTCAATGCCTGCTGCAGGGTAAACAAGGGTGGCTGCATCGTGGTGGACAGCCTGCGCCCTGTACCATATGTGTTCACCGTCACCTCTTACAGCAACTTCTTCAATGGCGGAGACTCCGCCTCCATCGTGGCCACGCCGCTGCCCAAGTTCTGAAACACCCCCGCTGTGGCTTCAGCCTGCCTTGATGGTGCTGCGGAGTAGATGTCAAGAATCCCCATGCGACGAAGCTGTTTAGAGCTTCCTAGACCAGTTCTGTTCATTGGAATAGTGCCTGGGCAACTGCATTTGCTGCACACCCTGCCGCGGGGTGTTTAGGTCCCGTCAATGACTCCTATGGAAACGTAGGGAGCATTTTCGGCTGAGCCTTGGACTGCACATGTAATCAGATTGGAGGAGCAAGCCTTACTTAATACCAAACTCTCAGTTGTTAAGTACTTCGCCGTCCAGCTAGCACCGGCTTGGCAAGCAAACCCCACAGTCAACATATGCTCCGTCCCTTCCCCGGTTGTCCCCCTTCTAGCATTGACGCATTGCCTAACACCCTTCGCTTGTGTCCACGTGAAAGTGGCGATGTCGCCTTCACGGTAACACCCGTATGCCCATGGGCTGTGGCGGGAGTGTCCAAACACCGTGTCATGCCCGTCATGATTGCCAGTTACCCAGCATTCTGGCTGGTGCCTTGGCCGATCTCTTTCGACAAGTCGATTTAAGTGTTTGTTGACAGCAAATTTTGGCATCACTCCCTGTACTTCCCAGCATGCGCCACATGTCTCAGGCGCCAGGAAGGGTGCTGCTGCAGCCTTCGCAGCCTAGGCACCCAGTACCGTCAACTTGGAAACGCTCACGGTTGCTTTACGTGCGTTGCAATGCGGCACCTGTGCCCCGCAAGGCCACCTTCTCACCATCCACTGCTGACCGAGAAAGGTGGGTTGATCGGCTGTGCGCTGCCCTTGACCGTACCATGGCCTCTGTGCTATTGCAAGCAGTTTGACAACTCTTATCATCTCCTTGACGGAATCTGCAGGGTTGGTGAAGGCCCGCTCAATCCCCAGGCACAGACCCCCAAGCAGCTACAGCAGCAGCAGCAGCAGCCACTGAGCAAGGTTGCAGCCAAGGCTCTGGCGGGTTTCAGTCAGGGCGTGCAGCTAGCGGAGACTGACAGTGATAATGAGATAGAAAGGTGATGGTGCAGGCCCGGCTGCTCCTTCATACATGGGAGTCCCACCGCTTTTGCTGCTGGCTGCCAACACTCTTAAGTGCAACACTTACAGTAGTTTAGGAGTGCACACCCGGTGTCCTTGCTTCCAAGTAACATCTGGATAACCTTTAGCATGAAGTGAGAATTTACAGGGATAACAGTTTACTGCCGCAAGAACCCCACCACGGTCCTACAAGCAGCCTGGTAGAGATTTCACTTCTGGGCGTGGCAAGGTCGTGATCGACCCACAAGGGTGGCGAGAAGCTGTAGGAAGGCTTATTTTCTTCAACCCTGTAACGTCCTGACAGGTTGCCCTGCCTCTCTTTCCCTGTGAATTAATGCAGGGCGCTTGTGGACGCCCGTAAGGCCGCCCCAAACCGCAAGACCAAGATTGTCTGCACCATCGGGCCCACCTCCTGGACACGGGAGGCCATCTTCAGGCTTGCGGAGGAGGGCATGGACGTGGTGCGACTCAACATGAGTCATGGCGACCACAAGTCGCACCAGGTGGGGGCTGGGGGGGTCCAACCAAGTGTGTTCAAGGCCGCATGTGAGACAGGAACAGTCCTCAGTAGGCAGCCAGGCTAGCAACAAGTCGCTCCAGAGTGGGCTCTGGGTCAAGGATTGCGAGGAGCCAGTCCAGCCTGTGCCAGAGAGTCACCCACCCTGTACAGCCAGTGTTCCCCAGCTGGCTAACCTGGGCACTCTTGGAGGCTCTAGGGAGGCTAGAGGGTTCGTTTCACCTGTGGGACTACATGGAAGGCCTCGCAACGGACGGCGCCCCCGCAGCATGAACAGAGTTGCGGCCGGTCGTGTGGAGGTTGGTATGCCGGGCGTGCACTATAGGTTATAGGTGCTTGCTACCATTTTGGGCCACCCCTGGCTTTTGATCGCAGAAGCGCGTCCCATGCATGCGGGTCCTTTGTGCGGAGGGAGAGGTGTGGGAGGGGAGGTCGGTACAACACTGTCATGATCACGGCTGGACTATGCTTGCAGGCGGTGGTTGACCTAGTGCGGGAGTTCAACGCACTGGGCCGCAAGACCTTGGCCATCATGCTGGATACCAAGGGCCCAGAGGTGGGTGGGCGGCTGTTGGGTAATGGTTGTTGTTCTTTTAATCGTCCGTCCAATGGCCAGTTCTGGCCTCAATGTGTGGGTACAGAGTGTATAGACTATTGCACAGGACGTGCACAAGCATGCAGCATGCCGCCTGCTGCACCCCCACACCCAGCTTGCTTCGCGCAGCCATGCCGTGCATGACTGTGCGCGGCCAGTGGGCGCGCGGCGGCAGATGGGCTGTTGTGCTGGTCGCTCTCTGGGCTGGCAAGCTCCGCGGGTCCTTCGGCAGCCCCCCTCACCAGAATCTTCCTGCGCCCTGCCATCATTAGCCAGCTGCACCTCCCACGGCAGCCATCCATCATCCGTAGCGGACCCCCTAGCAAGGTATCTGTGCAAGGGATTTCTAGGCTAATAGAGACACTTTGCCATACATAATGCGTCACTATGCAGGTTCGCAGCGGCGACCTGGCGGAGCCACTGGAGCTGGCGGCGGGCGACAAAGTCACCTACACCATCAAGGAGGGGGCAGATGGCAAGGACGGCCGCATCTCAGGTGGGCGGCCCCCTGCCTGTTTGAGGTGAAGGGGCGCCTTGATCTGACGCATGGAGGGGCCCACCCGGCCGGCCTGGGTTTGATGAAGTCGCGTGGTGTGTATCTGTGTCAGCCTCAATGTGGCAATGGGCGACAGGGGACGTGTGCTGGGTGTGTTCCAGCAGAGCTGGGCAGTCCGGAACCGCAGGGGCGAGTGGAGAGAAGCTGGTGCAGGACCGCCCGGGTGGCTGACTCGCTGGCGGGCGGGTGCCAGGCGGGCACACCGTGTTCACAGCAAGGCCGGCAGTAGTCACCCCCCTCCCCTTCCCCCTGCTCACCCCTTCCCCAATTCCCTTTCCCGTACATCGTGCAACCTTCCATGCGACCCCCCCCCCCCCCCTCCCCCCCCTTATTTCTTTCCCAACTCCCTTCCTGTACCATGGCCCCCTTGCAGTCAACTACGATGGCTTTGTGGAGGACTGCAAGGTGGGGGACCACCTGCTGATTGACGGCGGCATCCTCAGCTGCCTGGTGCTCGAGAAGACGGCCACAGATGTGGTGACGCGGGTGGTGGATGGGGGCACCATGAAGTCCAGGTGAGGGTCTTGCGTGTCAGACGATTGTATGGAGTTGTGAGAGGGCGGATTCGAGATCTTTTGCTGGGCTTTAGAGCATGTGTCTTGGTAGTGTGTACATGGGAGAACCAGCAAGTCCTAGTACCAATCTTATATATGTCCGGTTGTGTTATAGGAAGCCAATTGACTTTATCACAAGCATGTGTTGGTGATAAACGATTTTTCCTCCCCTTGCACTGTGTCATTGCAAGGCCTGGCTGCCGCTTGAGGCAAAGCCGGCCAGTGAGCCGGCCAGCCAGGAGCCTTGCGAGCAACAGCATGGATGGATATTAAGATGGCGCCTAGCCTTGTGGAAGGTTCTGGCTTGACTTACGGCTTGTATGCTTTGCTGCTTCAGGCGGCACCTGAATATACGCGGCAAATCGGCCAACCTGCCGGCCATTACGGAGAAGGACTGGCTGGATATCAAGTGAGCGGGGGTTGATGCTGTGGGCGGGGGAGAGGCAGGGAGGGTGGTTGGGCGGGCGGGTGATTACTAGTGGAGGATGGAAGAGATGGTGGGACGGCCGGCACCCATAGCATGAGGAAGAAAGCTTGTTGTTCTATGTGTTGGATGTGGTACTTACCCGGCTAGCTCGCTGCCTCACCAGGGCGTCATTGCAACGCCCCAAGTCGTGGTGGCAAGTGGCCCCGCAGGTTTGGCGTGGACGTGGGGGTTGACTACTATGCACTATCCTTTGTGCGCAACGCCGAGGTGATCTACGAGCTCAAGAACTGGCTGGCAACCCAAGGTGGGGCGCTCAGATGAGGCCAGGAGGACCCACATGCACTTGCTGTGCAGGTGCACTGCTTCCTCTTCACCGAACACCAGTATCTGTCCAGCATGTGTGGATGTTGATCTCCCCGAGTACCTAATTTATCACCTGGCACCGTCTTTCTCTTCTCGGCAGGTGCCTCCATCGGGGTACTAGCCAAGATAGAATCTGCTGAGAGCGTGGAGCATCTGGAGGAGATCCTGGATGCCGTGGATGGCGCCATGGTGGCCAGGGGCGACTTGGGAGCAGAGCTGCCGGTGGAGGAGGTGCCCTACTGGCAGAACCTCATAGTGCAGGCAAGTTTCTGCGCCTGTGAACTTCTGGGCTTTCCTCCAAGTATAATTTTACTGAGAGTTGTGGTAGTTGGCGGTTGTGCTGGGAGGCGCATCCCTCTAGGGGCCGTGGAGCTCTGGGGGTTATATAGAGCTACAGGAGTGAAGTATGGAGTTGATTCGAGCGTCGCGTGAGCAGCGCTGCTGCTTGGTTGGCCGTGCCAGGCCAGGCATGTCACATGGGTGTGGGGGCACCTCTGGAAGCATGTGTGACAAGCAGCAGTGAAGCATGTGCTGGCATGTGCATCAAGATGCAATCGACAAGGGGGGCTTTGCTAGGTCGGTACAGCTGCATGGCTCTGATAAGGGGGAGTGACAGCATGGGTTCCCCAAAAAGGGATCAGCCTGATGCAGACTTACCTGCATATGTTTTGAGATTGAAGATGTATGAGTTTTGTTTGGTATCCCGAGCTTGGGAGTGCACTCTCTGCGTGCAGGGGTGCCGCAAGCGAGGCAAGCCGTGCATAGTGGCCACCAACATGCTAGAGAGCATGATTACTAACCCAACCCCCACACGGTGAGCCGAAGCAAGTCTGCGAGCCATGGCGGTGTTGGACTGCCCTGCAGGCATGCCAGGAGCATGCATGGCCGGTGCTGGACCTAGAAGGAAAATGGCCCATGCTGTATGCTATGTGTAGTTCGTTCGCATGGAGTCCTTTAGACCGGTGAATGTCAAGCCATGCCTGGAGCCGGGCACATGCAGCAGGCCACCATGTCTCCCAGCGTGTACATCTGGCGGGGATATTTGGCGTGCAGTTTCGCCTGCCTGGATTCAAAGCGTGCCAGCACGCTCATGCCGTGCTGCTGTATCATCTGGCAATTGCGCCAGCTGTCAGCCGGGCTCATGCTGTGCATGCAGGGCTGAGGTGTCGGACATTGCCATCGCGGTGCGGGAGGGGGCAGACGCCATCATGCTCTCTGGCGAGACTGCGCACGGTGAGCTTGCAAGCTTCCCTTCACGTGTTAGTAAGCCGGCTTCATGGCCACAGCAGCTGACATTGCCACCACAGCACCAAGTGCTGGTCACAAGCAAGCGTTGGAAGGGAGACCGACCAACCTGTGCTTTGGCACAGCCCAGGTGACCGTCTGCTGGCAAATCAGACGCCCCTTGGAGAGGAGTAGCCGTCTTGCGATGTCTTGGTGTTGGACATTCTAATCTGGACGTTTTCCGAGATGCTCTGACACGGTGTTGGGCAGCCCATGCATGGTACACGGAAAACCTCCCACACTGTGCTGCTGCTGCTTGTCGGCCCCTGCAGGCAAGTTCCCTTTCCGGTCGGTGGAGGTCATGCACACTGTGGCTAAGAGGACCGAGCTCAACATGCTCAAATACTCGGTAAGCTGCAGCTTCGTTTACCTGGCTCTGCAGCGCCCCTTCCTTGGCACTGTGATCCTGGCTCGGTGGGACTCACCATGCTGAAGCATGACCTGAGGGTGGCCTGGGTATGACAGCATGTCTGCTGTGCGTCCTGGCCTCTGTTGTGGGGGGCATCGAATCGTCCTGGCCTCTGTTGCGGAGATTTGAATCGTCCCCCCTGGCGTGGCGTGCAGGGCGTGCGGCGGTACGGCAGCGACGAGACGCCGCCCATCGACTGGATCATACCTCCTGGCCGCCGCGTGACGAGCATTGGCGACTCCGGACTGTCGGAGGTGTTTGCCTATCACTCCACTGCGGTGAGCTATAAAATTCTCCTGCCTGCCCCTTCGTACATGGTTTTTTTTGTTAGGTCTGCGGCGTATGCTGCAGGAGGGGTGTATGGGTGTGGCTGCCACGGGTCTGGCGGGTGGTACGGCGGTGTGTTTGGAAAAGGGCACATGTGTGACATGGGCATCCTCTGCAGCACCTCTAACCGTTAGGGAAAGTCGCTTACAGGTTGACCGCTTGGAACCCGGTGTGAGGCGAGAGGGGGTGGTGAAACTGCGATGAGTGTGGCTTGGGCGGACAGCTGCAGTGCATGACAGCCAAGCCATTGGGTCCCCGCTTGGGTCATAGTCCGCCCTAGCAGTTAACCATGGCCCCGGGGGACCGCAGCTGCAAGCCCCAGACTAATCAGTAGTAGGCAGGGTTGTGCCCAGTTGCCCTGTGGCTGGTGCAGATGGCCAACACCATCAAGACTTCCCTGGTGGTCTTCAGCCGCAAGGGCAACATGCCTGCGCTGCTCTCGCACTACAGGTAGCGCCACACCCTGGACCGACCTGCCCCTCCCTTCAGTCTCCAGTGGACGCGGTGTTCGTAGTACTGTGGAATTCGACGTGTGATGTGTCGTGCGCTCTGAAAGCCGCTCTGCCATGGCTTTAGGCGTGGCCCCCTGGCCTGTGTGTGGCAGAAAACCCCTGACCCCTGTTGGCTCAGGTCACACCAACCCCCCCTGTGTTCCCTTCTTTCTTCTGCAGGCCCGACTTCCCTATCTTCTGCTTCACAGAGAGCGAGGAAGTGCAGCGGCGCCTGGCACTGTACCATGGGGTAGTGGCCTTGCGGACGCACTTCTCCGACAAGGCTGAGGACACCTTTGAGCGGTGAGGCCGCTACTGTCTGGGAGCGGGCGCAGGGGGGGTATCTCACGCTGGGTGCACCCGCACTGGGACGGCGCGCGGGACAGGGCTGGACGCTTGTTGCCATCCCGGAGGGAGAGGTGCACTTTGGTTGGGGGGCCCATGGCCAGAGCCTGTTAGAACCTAGCTAGCCCTACTGCCCTTGCATGCTTGTTGTGGTGCCGCCGCTATCCCTGCTGCTGTGGGGCAGCCTTGAGGCCTGGGCGAATCCATTTACATTTTCACTTGAGGGATGGTGCAGGGCCATCCAGGAGCTGAAGGATAGGGGTCTGGTCCGGGGTGGGCAGCTGCTGGCCATTGTGCAGAGCGGGCGGCAACCCATCTGGCGCAGCACCTCCACCCACTCCATACAGGTGTGGGGAGTTGGTTGGAAGCCAGGGCGGGAGGTGGAGGGGCTTTGGTGCTGGGAGGAGCTCTTGCATGCACGTTGGCATTTGTTGGGGGGCGTGCTTGTGTGTGGCATTCTCGCGAGCCACACTGCATTTCTATCTCCATTTGGTGATGATGCATACTGCTCCTGACAATGTCTTGGTCTGTGTCTGCAGGTTCGGGCTGTGCCCAAGGACAAGCATGTGGACTCGGAGGACGAGTATGCCGCAAGATGATGAGTCAACCCTAGGCCTGCTGGCCAACTTGCTGCATCGTCAGTACTGTAGTGTTGGCTTGTAAGGCACGTCCACTCTGCAAGGTTTCGTGGGGGGGATGACACTGCGGGGTCTATCGGCCAGTGAGCAAGCCTGTTGCCCGTGAGGGCTTTACCGCCACATAACCGGACCTGTGTGGCAAACATGCGGTCGATATGTGCACGCTGTTGTACTACTTCGGTGCTCTGCTACTCTCTGATGGCCTCACTCCTCGGTTCTTACTGGTTACACCTTACACTACACGTGACATGGGCTGCCTAGGAGGCTGTGCCTCTTCAGTGGCTGCCAAAGTCTATGTACGTGTGGTGCTCTGGTAGCCCCCTGTTTGCTGAGCATACCCATGAAATAGTGGGAGGGCATCGTCTACCCTAACAGAATGCGGGCGGTTATCGGTGTTTAACGCATGTACATGATGTCGGCTTGTTGGCAACGCTTCCAGTTGGGGTGCAGGTTTAGCCGATGGGGCCGATCACCGCTCCAGGCCAGACGCCAGGAATGTTTGGAACAGTTGTTGGGTCGCCAGGAATGTTGGGAATAGTTGTTGGATACCCTGCGAACAGAGCAACATTTGGCAATTCTTACTGTCCTTTCGGAGCCTGCATGAGGAACAACATAGTGGTAGAGCCTGCAAGCCTGCAATCCAGGCAAGCCCCAGACCAAACTGCCTCCAGCCCTGTTACTACGGTCTACCCCTACCTCTCCTTTTCACAACATGTTCGCACTGCTTGCCACCATCAACAAAGCCACAGTGGGATGCCACCAGGTAGCGATTAGTCTGCCAGGTGATGTCATGCCAGCAAGTGCCCCCAGGGCTGTAAACATGGGCTCAGCACAAGCCCTTACCTGCTGGGTCGCCTGCTGGGACGCACTGGCCGCCATGGCATGTGTAACCAATGATGCACATCTTGTTGCAGACTACCTGCTGGAGCCGGCGGGTGCCCGCAGCTCCCAAAGAGCCTGCAGGCATTCAATGGCTGCCCGAGGTGTTCAGCTGAGCCACTCGGACCATCAAGCTTGGTACCAGTATGGAGACCTCCTCTGCCTTTTCATGCTGTGCCATGCGTGGGACGTGATTTTTTGGGTATGGAGAGTGCCGCTGTGCTCAACCCTGATGTCGACCACCATGTTGAGAATGCCCCTGCAACCTACACCCTACGTTGTGGATGACAGCAAGCCTGCAGTGCTCGACAGGAGGCCACCCACCTGTCACCAGAGCCAAAAGGATCACTAGCCCAATAGCAGACCTCATGCTGCCAGCCATGGCTGTAGCTGCTGCCCTCCCTGCATAACAGTTAGGGTTTACACTGCCTGTTGAGGGTAGGAAGACAGGAAATCAATCATGATTTACTAAACGAACAGAGATGCCAATGCTTCCCAAGTGGGCTCTTCTACAATAAAATGATCCCAGGATGTAGCACTGCCATCATCATTGCCCTCCTTGCCATGCTTGTTAGCTTGATGCACATGAGCAATCTCCCTCTGTGACTGCCGGCCAGGGACCAAAACCTGCCCTTACCTTGGCCAAGTAGGAATAATGGCCCCTACAATTTCCGTCAGAGGGTTTGGAATGCACATATTAGGCCTCAAACTGCCGGCCATTGGACTGGCGCCATGATGATTGCCAGCTGTCACGACTGCCCTGGTTGACGGTCTGTGAACTCACCAGGAGCCTCCGCCTACCCAAAGCATAGATGTGTGGGTGCATAAATCAAAAGGTCTAGATAAAAATCTCTGCCCGTACGGCTCGAGCCGAGCTCGGCTTGCTCGATCACAATAAGCAGCGCCGTGGCGGCTGCCCTCGAGGGCAGCTGAGCTCATGCCACCACCGCCACTGGGGCACAAAGAGAGTGCACGTTCGCTAGCATTAGGGCTACCAGTAGTGCATCGACCCAACAAGAGCATCAAGGGTAATCCCCTCCATATGCTGGGCTGCCTCCCACTCAGGTGACTCAGAAAGCAGTGTTGAAACCATACCCAGACTTACTGTAAAGAAAAAATTTTCCCCACACCACTCGGCCAGCATAGGAGCCAGAAGCAACTGTATTTTGAGTTGGACATGAGATGATCCCTTACTGGGGATCAGGTAGGCCTCAATTAGCTGCCACATTTTTGTTGGTGATGGCAAGTTCATTGCACTTGACCACAGCGAGCGCAGCACCAAAGCCGCACCAGGTGTTTGTGCTGCGCGAGAGCAACAAGGACATATATGCCAGCACGCATATCAAACTCTCATACCCAGGCCAATCAGCTCAAACAAAGCATGACACCAGTGTATGAAATACAGTTGGTAAGGAAGGCTAGTAAGCTGAAGCATCTGAATGCCGCACTCACCACTTGGCCCACAATGACTTGGGTACAAACAAAAACGGCAGCAGGCAGGACGCAGACCTACTACGCTGGTAAGCCCAAAAAGTCCGAGTGTCCACCCAAGGACAATGTCACAAGCAGTCAAAGGTGTCCGACCCACAGATGTAAATCATACTAGATGTACGTGTTCTGCCTATGTCAGGGGCGCTGGCCCCGCTGCTCCCATTTTGCACCTCCCGACCACGACAGCAGATGTACCCAGGACCCTAACCCCCGCCCCCCCTCCCCCGCCGCGCGCGCGCCCACAGGACCAACTTGCTTGAACTCGCTGGTCTCAGGCGCTCTCGAGGTCTTCGAGGGGTAGATACCCCAGGCGCACCCGATTGCGTGACATGCACACCTTGTCGCCCTTCTCGCACACCTCGCACGCCTTGCAGGCCAGGCGGCACTTGCCCAGACCGGAGGCATTCCCCACCATGAAGCCAGGGTTCTTGGTGCACTCGCCTGCAGAAGGAGGAGGCGCCGGACAGGCAGTCACATCACTCTTGTCGCAGTGTAACGGGGGCAAGGAGGACCGTCTGCACTTGTTAAGAGACAGTGTCCGCGCTACTGGATCTTTTGAACGAGCTTGCACAAACAGGGAGGCTCCCCGCCCGGATACCCGTGCAGTCCGGGCGAGTGGACGCGATACCAGTGGC
The DNA here is from genome assembly GCA_001598975.1 of Parachlorella kessleri. Classification (NCBI taxonomy): domain Eukaryota; kingdom Viridiplantae; phylum Chlorophyta; class Trebouxiophyceae; order Chlorellales; family Chlorellaceae; genus Parachlorella; species Parachlorella kessleri. The sequence continues at coordinate 5,332 of BBXU01000877.1, read as the reverse complement.
GCGGAGTGACTGCTTTTCATCCCGCAAAGTGGCCCTTGGAAACCCTATCTAGTAAAGCCCCCCTGCTGCGTGGCCCCCTGGCCCCTTCCTACCTTTGCTTGCCCAGTCCTCACACATGTCATGGTCGTCAGTACACTCCTCCGGGTACACCCGTGGCTCTGCCGGCTGCAGCGTACACCGGGCACTTGTTATGCCACTCCAAAACATGCGCAAGCTCGCCCCCTGTCCGAATATGTATGCACAGCTGCAACCTCTGCCACCTAGCCAACAAGCAGCGCAACAGTGCAGCTGCGAAGGCATGCTCCCTTGGGCCAGCCACCGCCCCGGTCGATCTCACCTCCCCCAGGTTTTCCGGCCTGAATGGTTTCGTATGGATCCATTTGGTGGCCGTCCACTTGATGCCCTGCACAGACGGAGCCCCTCATGCAGTTGAGCAGGTTGCCGCCCTTCGAAACCCATTGTGGGTGAGCACCACAAGCAAAAGGTCCCCAGCGAGGCTACGCTCTCATTCAAGGAGGGGTCACAGCAAGGTATGCATGACTAGCGGACAGCAGAAGAACTGAGGCCGGTTTCGGCTGACTTGAGCCACCCGCGCCAGCCACACCACCCGGCCTCTTTACTCAATCTCAATCTCAGGGCTGCTTACCTGAATCACTGGGCAGCCCGTGTGCAATGAGTGAGAATCGGGGTGGCCGTCCGGATTGAGGCTGTAGAAGAGCAGAGCGTCCCCCTTTTTGGGCTTCATGGCCACATGTCCCTCAGCACACGGCCCAAAAGGGCCTAGCCGCTGTGGGAGCGAGGGGTCCGCCCACTCCGAATTCTGCAAACATCGGTTCAGGGGTGGTTGGGATGGGTACCGCGGTCTGTTACATGGGCTGTTATGCAAGATGGCTGCTCAGCACGGCGGATGGGTACCATGTGCAGGCGATAGATTGCGTGGAGGCACAGCCTCACTACCAATATAAAGGCAAATTGCACACTTCAGGGTATGTACCAGGTTTACCAAGTCCCCACCCGTGCTGTGACAGAGTACAATGCTCACCGGGAAGGCAGTCTCACCGCCCTCATCAACGTCATTTAAGCTGCATGCAGGCAAGAACTCCCTTGGTGAACGAGGGCCTGCTTGCCTGTGATGGCCAGCAGGGGACCCCTGACGATGAGCAGCAGGCACCTGTCGCTCATCTGCCGCCCACACCCAGTCCTCACTACACAAGCTACCGCGCCTATATAGTAGAGTCTCCTATCACTCGCGTATCCTCTCACATTCAAGCAAGGCAACTCACTGTCTGCAGCCCCTTTCTCAACAGAGTCAAAGCACGCCCTGCCCCACCGACACAGACCACGCTCCGATCACACTCACTAGAGCAAGACGGTGGCCACACGAGGAGCCCCATCATACTCTAGGCTGTCCCAGTGCGCCCCATACTTCTGGCCGACCCCGTATCTGAGGATCTGCATGTCTTCCTGGTGACTAATGTTCAGGTGGGTCCACCTGGCCACACGCTCCTCTATCCTTGTCAGAATGGGGTCCTGCAACCGCCTGCAGCGAGGAAGGAGGCCAACGTGCGATGGGGAAGCGAGGAGCCATGGACGCTGCAGTGTAGGGGCCTGTGCACAGCCGACACTGTGCAGGTAAGTCTCAAGCTGGGAAGCCGGCAGTTCATCGGTCTGCTACTGCTACTGCCAGTGCATTGCCCTTTTCTGTAACCACGCACATGCATTTTTGCATATGGCGCTGCAAACCGCACTTGCTGGTGGAACTGCTTTGCTGTGCTCATGCGGCCCTACTCATGCTGCCGCTGGTGCTCACTTTAGAAAGCAGCCATAGCTGGTCCTTATGTCGTCAACAACGCCCTCGCCCTTGTTCCCCACCACCGTGGACCGCTTCATCTGTAGCCAGTATGAAAGCTGCCACTTATCAAGGGCGAAGCGGAGCAAGCGCTTATTAAGTTGAATACAGGAACTCGCAAGGCACGAGGTCCCAAGCGCAGGTTCACTGCCGTCCTAGCAAGCAAGTTGGGCTTTCACCCACAACCTAACATGGGGTCCAAGGCTGACTCACAAACGGTTTCGCCAGCGCAACGATGTGGTCCGCCTCAGCAATGCTCATGAAGTTGTGGTAGACATATGACCTCGGTGAAAAGGAGATCGGTTCTATCCTGCAGCAAGCCACCTCCACAGTCAGGGCTTGTTAGGACTGGCAGCCACCAAGCAGTGCACCTCTTGCTCAACAAAGTGAGCATAAGTGCCGCCGTTAGATAGGCAGATCCAGCCTCCTGGACCCTCACCATGGCTCCCGTGTCCCTATCAAAGACCGCCCTCGGCCAGCCCAAGACTGCTTGCGAGCTGCAGCAGCACACTCCAGGTGCATGTTGCTTGCATTCTACATAACCACGTAGCCATAATATGCTTGGAAGGGAAGGTGCATACCTTGGCAGAGGTTAACGAGAAGCGCTAGGCCAAGAACCGCGTCAACCAGCAACCAGGCTCCGCCCCTTGAATGCAGCCCCATCTTCACTGTAACACAATTAGTGCAGAGTGAGCGAAGGGAACGAATGTAGATCTCCCTGTAAGACCGGTCTTGCTGGACGCAGCACTCGACGCAGGACAAGGCGCGGAGATGTTCTTTCCGTGAAGATCAGCGCCATCAAGCCGAGGGTTTTATTGATGGCACATCCAGGATCTTTGGGCCGATTGTAACCGCTCTATAACCTTCTAATACATACCTACCGTCGTTCGGCCGCCTTTCGTGGGAGCTTCCTGTCATGCCTACTCACCTCTTCCAGTGGTAGGATGAACCCGGCCAAGGACGGAAAGGCAAAGATGTGGGGAAGCTTCCGGCCCATGCTATCCCCCTTTGCCCTGCTACTCCTGTTGCCAGCCTACAAGCTTATCCTAGACCTTCACTTCACACCCTCCCAGGTGCGCCACCATGCCCCTGCCGACACACAAATTTTATGTATCCACACTGCATACTGCCGAGCTTCCACGAGCCTTGCGTGCCGCCTGTATGCAGGTCCCCCCGGCTGCTACTGCCGCGTCACACCAGCCCCCCGAGAAGCAGCCCTCCGCTGGGGAGGGCTTGGCGCACTTTGGAGTGCTCCCTAGTCACTCCTTCATCCGGCTCCTGGCAACGCCCTTGAAAAGGCAGCTACCACAACGCTCCTTCTATTTCAAGTGGATCAAGAGTGACCTGTCGTACTGGGAGCAACAGGGGGGCATCACCCAGGTGCGCTGTCGCACTGCCTTGGCAACTTGTTAAGGGTACATGCACAGCGATTGGTTTCATCGCAGCCTAAGGACCGACTATTATTTTGTCATGTTGTGCCCTTTATAAGTATGTATGCCGTGGGGCACCCCACAGCCTTGGGCGGGCTCACAACGTGGTGCTGCAGACCCGAAGGCTAGCGTTAGTATCCAGGGTTAATTCTCCTTGGCTGCAGGAGATGCTGGAGCGGGGCAGCAGGACATGCTGTCCTATGAGGTTTCAGATAGTGGGCGGCAGGCTGTTTGTGCAGCACAGGGACCCTGGGAAAGAAGGCTTCTACCCTGCTAGCAGGGGTCGGGAATGGGCAACAGCCCAGGCGCGGATACCCTATGCCATCCTGGCATTAATGGAGCTCCTTCAGACATTCCCAGGTGGGTGGTACTCCCACCCCAGCTGAACAGTAGGTCTACCCAGCTGCGTTGCCAGGGTCTCCTATCCACACAATGCAGCGTTGCGTCAGCTCGTGCTTGTATTCCCAGCTGTCTCAGTGCACAGCACCTCAAACCTCGGGGCAGTGTCCTGTTGGCATCCTTGCAGGGATGGTGCCAGATGTGGATGCGCTGTTCTTCCCAGGCGATTTCCCCGTCTTCCACAAGCCGCCTCGGAACAGCAGCGTCGCTCCCGCACCCCCCGCCTTTGGTTACAACAGCGCTCCAGGCTTTTCAGACATCCCCTTCCCGGACTACTCTTTCTATGGGCATGAGGTCCATATACTTGACGATGACCAGGTAGGGGTGGTAGTAGGGGATTGACATCATGGCTGGTGCGAGGGTTGAAGATGTTATGTTGGTGTCAGCAGTTGTTGGCCCTCGACTGGGGTGAGTCGCATTAGTATCTGCAGCTGTGAGACAGACATTACGACCACCACCTCCAAGCCTTCTGTCACCGAAGCCAAGCTGCTTCCCTCCCAGGGCCGCCCACTGTGGGGCTGGGACAACCAACTGGACTTCCTGGTTGCTAAGCAGCAGCGGCCCCTGGCTGAAAGGCTGCCCCAGATTGTGTGGCGAGGCCGCACAGATGGCCAACGCTATCAGCTTAGGTAAGCCGCACAGCCGCCGGTCAGACTGCTGTTCACATGGAAAGCTGCTTGTTTGGCATGCTAGGGCCTGGCACGGGTGGAACAGTGCCACAGCAGGGCAGTGGGTAACTTAGCATTGTCCGACCGCACAACCTGGAAATGCTGCCATTTTCATGGTGAGCTTTGATGGTGTGCCGCTAAAACCTAGGTGAGCCTAGGTGTGCTACCGCTGCTGCAGGCGTGACTTCATTGCCTGCCCTCGCGTGCTAAACAGCAGTGGCGACCCTGCAGCCGCACAGCTATTCAATGTCCACCCCAACCAAGGCTCGCTTGACCTGTGTAGCATCTGCACTTTCAGGTATTTGATAGGCAGTTGGTGCAGGCCGGCACGTAAACTTACATGTTATAATGGCGCCTGATGCGTGGATTTCATCAAGCTTCGGCCTGGCCGTGACATGCCCAAGGACGGACGGACGGACAGACAGACAGACAGACAGACAGACAGACAGACAGACAGACAGACAGACAGACAGACAGACAGACAGACAGACAGACAGACAGACAGACAGACAGACAGCAGACAGACAGACAGACAGACAGACAGACAGAAGGAGGGCAGGATTTAGGAACTGCCTTAAGTGCAGTCCTGGCGAGGTCCTGCTCCTTCGTTGGGGCAAATGTGCCGGCCTGCCACACTGCTGCCCAACCTCCCGTCATGCGCGCCCTCCCCTTGCTGTTTTTCAGATTTCAAGCCTACCTGGAGGGCAAAGCGTGGTCCACCAATCTCAAGCAAAAGCTGGCATGTGGGTCAGTTGTCCTGGCCCCTAAACTGGAGGTGCGAATAATCATTCGCAGCAGTTCATCCTTTCTTGTCTTAGGATTGTGGGGCAGAGGGACAACCCCATCGGGCATGGGTCCTGCTTGCTTGCTTGCTTGCTTGCTTGCTTGCTTGCTTGCTTGCTTGCTTGCTTGCTTGCTTGCTTGCTTGCTTGCTTGCTTGCTTGCTTGCTTGCTTGCTTGCTTGCTTGCTTGCTTGCTTGCTTATA
>BBXU01000876.1:0-38206 GCA_001598975.1 Parachlorella kessleri | reverse complement strand
GGGTCCTGCTTGCTTGCTTGCTTGCTTGCTTGCTTGCTTGCTTGCTTGCTTGCTTGCTTGCTTGCTTGCTTGCTTGCTTGCTTGCTTGCTTGCTTGCTTGCTTGCTTGCTTGCTTGCTTGCTTGCTTGCTTATAACCCCTTACTTAGGATGAAAGCTGCCCAACGAACGCAGGAGCATTTGGCATGCTCCAGGTGCAACAGGCAGCCTCCCCGTTTTATCGTGCTCTGCTACCCATCCAACCCTATGCTTGTCCAAGGCCGGTGCTGCCTCGTATCACCTTGCCTGCTGCTTTCTCTGGTGCAGTTTTACGAGTTTTGGACCCGCGGGCTTGAGACCGGCAGGCATCACCTTCAAGTTACACCAGGCGCAGGGATGTGCCATGACGTGGCTACTAAGGTGGGCAATTCCGTCCGCACCACTCAGGGGCTCACGAAGCGGGGGGGTGGCGGGGAGGGGCTGATGTGTAGAGAGTTACATCGGCTGGCATTCGACCCAAGGAGCAGCTCCTCGTCTTCTGGTGACGACTGACAGAGAGTAGCACCCTGGAGGTCAACACGCTACCGGTTGATTCCAACTGCAGCAACCAGGCATGCGCTCCTACTACGACTGACTAGCCCTGTGCACAATCTTTGCTGAGCAGGTACAGGCCCTCAACGCCTACCTGGATCAAGCACAGCCAAGGCCCAATGCCACGCTGCTGTCATCCAACAAGCAAGGTGAGCGGACAGGGGTGCAGACCGTAACACCGCGGCAGACGTGTGTATGGCGTGACCATGCGATGACAGCTGCTGCAGTCATGGCAACAGTTGAGGTATGCATCGAGTTGATAGTACTTGTACATTGTTGCCAGGAAAGGTACAGGCAGTGCTTGGGGAGTCCTCCCCATGGGGGCCTTCCCAAGGTCTTAGGTGCGTGGCCGACAACCAAGTAGGAAGCACACAATAAAGACTGGGCCAACCAGGCTGTGCGGTGCTGTTCACTGCCCAATAAATGATCGAACAACTCCCTCGTTGCAGACTTGGCTATGGCAGCCCAGACCAGGAGGCTTCTTGAGCAGCGGACACCTAATTTAGAGGGCTTACGAGCAGACCAGCAGCATCAACACGACGAGGAGCAGCATCACCAACAGGAGGAGCAGCAGCAGCACCAATATCCTTGGGGCAAATCCTTGCCACCGCAACAGATTGCAGATGAGGGACGCAGGGTAAGCTGGCGCCCTGGGATACCCCTGCCAGAACTGTTCAGTCCTCGCTGCCTGGGCGTCAAAGCTGACACATTGCTGCTGCGCAATGGCTCTGCTCATAAATTGCCTGGTGCCTGGCATTGCTGTCTCGTACAACGAACTGGTAGAATCTCCACGAAAGCTGCCATGTGTTCCCCCTAGTGCAGTTCCTCCAGGATCACTTGCGCATGGAGGACGTGCGGCAGTACCTTCTGGACGTACTGCGAGAATACGCGGCCCTGCAGCAGTTCAGGCCGCAGCCTCCACGGGGGGCTGTCTGCTACACAGGCAAGGGGAATGGCCCCTTAACCGGTATGGCTATAGCCTAGTAGTGGGTGGAGCCAGGGGCGAGCTCTCCCCTGGCTGGAATGCTGCAGCTGGGGGCTGCTTCTCACGTTGTTTGAACCTCTTTCCTGTCGAAGCCTGCTCAAAACTTCCTGGGATGGCTAGCATGTTTTGCTTTGCAAAGAACAGGGTGACTGGGATGACTTGCAAGTCGCACGACCCCTGGTTTGGTGCAGGGCGAAGGCTGCTGCAGCTATTTGGGATACCATACAGGGAGGCAGGCGATGATGTTGCGCAGCGGTATCCATGGCTAGCTGACTGGGACCCTGGATGCCCTGAGGAGTCCCAATAGACTCCCAGGCCGAGAGTTTGGGGAAGCACTGCACTGCGGCAGCAGTTGTTTCCCCACCCCCTGTTGCCTTGCCGCAAAAGGCAAGCTTGCTGGGACACATGAGGCCTGAACCTTGCCGGGAGTTGAAGGCCTGGCGGCTAGAAGGCGCCGCCTCTGAGCGCTTGTGTCAGGTAAGCAGCAGTTGCGGTGCAAGGTTGCGTGACCTTGGTTGGCTGAGATGCGCCCCTACGTCTGTGCCTGCGCATTTACGGCACGGGCACAGTCCAAGCCCTCCCAGTGTGTTGAGTACCACTGGGCACCTCCGCTGAGGAGGAGCTTGTGTGCCTGCAGGCTTAGATGCGTGTGATTAGCTTGGCGCAGGAGTCCGCGAAGGAACATTGGAAGCACAGTTTCTGAACTGACATAATCATCAGGGTACCTGGAGCCTGAAAAGCTGTTGTGATTTTCTGGTGGTGACGTCCGACCTGCTGGTGAGGGAATTTTCCTTCTATTTTTCTTACTGGTATCATGCTATTTGAACCAAATTTCTGTTGTGCATCAACACTTCTTTGAAAAATAGAACACGTTCTTCATTTCCCTCTTCAAACACCAATGCGAAATATACATTCCCGCACAGCCTGCCAAGGGTCGGTTTATGGGCAGTGCAAAGACCTGGCAGTTTTACTGCTTCTTTAGTCGCGAACTGATTCAATGGCGCCTTGCACTTGCTTGCAATTCTTAAACTTGTTGGAACTCTGAGCTAGATACTATTCTGCATTCTAGTGTTGGGGACACTGAGTGTAAACTGGCAAAGCAACATAAAGCTGCCCTGGCAACGAAGAGTACTGAGCCGAACACATAAAGTCAAGAACCAAATGTCAAGGATCAGCCTGGCAAGATATAGCAAGCACACATGGACATGCAGTGTGTGCATGATGTCAGGATCAGAGTTCCGCAAAAAGAAGCGAGTCAGCAGCAATCGTGTCAGCACTGCATGCCAGCTCACTCACCCAGCAGGCGCTTGCCATTACTAGTAGCAGTGGCGGAGGGGTCAACAGGCTGCAGCAGCAGACAGCAGCGCCGCATCAGTGACTAGGGACAGAGGTGCTGTCCTTAGGCAGCAGCCTCCTGCTCCCACCGACCGCCCCGCGATATGCTGCACTGCAGAGGCCTAGCCTTGCTGTCACATGGGTGCGCCCCGCTGTCGCTTACACACATGTATAACCCCTCCTGCGTCGCTGCTATGGCCCACCCACGCTGGTGCTGAAGCAGGCACCCCGCCGATGGATATCTATAGCAGCACCTCACCGACGAAGGAAACCGTGATGATTGATCCAGCAGCTGTTGATTGAAGATGTTGGCCTGAACCGCGGGATCATTGATGCTGGGGGGCGAGGGTGATGGAGAAGGGGAGGGGGAAGGGGAGGGATCGGGCGAGGGCAAGCCGTTCAGGGTACGGGTTGCTGCAGGGAATGCCAAACCAAGGAATACCTTGTCAGGCTTGCTGGGCCTGCTCCACCCCAGGCAGCCAGGCCTGGTTGTGAAGATACCCCACAGACATAAGCTGGTCAATGCTGAAGCCGATGATAAAGCAGACTCTCTTGGTGTGGCAGTCAGCGGAGTGAACAACAAGCACCACAGGCAGCACGACTGAGGGGACAGAGCGACAAAGGGAGTCGCTGCGACATTGCTGGCTCACTCACCCAGGAGGCGCCTACCGGCAGGGCCGCCAGCAGCGGCAGGGTCCGCCGCCTGCAGGCAGTGATCAGATTTATTGAGCCATGTCATCCCTAGCCTGAGATGCTGCCTTGGGGCTGGGTCCCTGGCTGGAACCATGGCAGCATGTTAACGGATGTGATCGCATGTGCCACCTGCACCGCTCTGGTACGCTCTGGTGTGAAGGCTGCCATGGCAACACCATGCCGTGCAGCAACAAGCATTCCATGCTCTTGTCCCTGGTAGACATTTGTACACTCCTAAGGCTGTGCTGGCACCTCCTGCTGTGTCGCTCGCATCCCTTAACCATGGCATCATTGCAATGCACCCCTGCACTGTATGTTCACGCAGGCTCGAAACTTGACGTCTACACCACCTCACCGCTGGGTTACCCTGTTGTAACTGTTGACGTTGCTGAAGAGCCAAGTTAACGGCCTGGAGGGCGGCATCCTGGAGACTGACAGGGGAGGGCGAGGGGGATGGGGAGGGGGAGGGGGAGGGGGAGGGCGTCTGAGAGTTGATGGCCTGGAGTACGGCGTCAATCACAATGGGCGGAGGGACGGAGGGCGATGCTTTCAAGTCCCGGCTTGCTGCAGGCAGGCGGCAGTTAAAGAAGCTTAAAATATGCCAATACGTGGCCTTGCACCCATCCCGCATGGCCAGACTACACTCAGAAAGGCCTTGCGAACAGAAGCAGAGGAAAATGCCAGAACTTCAGCATGGATTCTTTCAGGGCTGCATGGCTAGTTAGCATGCATTGGGAAGCTGAAGCAGGCCGGTCGTGCGTTGATGCACGCATGATCATCTGCTCTGCCACTTGCATGCCCTCCATTTGTATCATTGCCCAGTGGGCACGGAAAAAGCTTGCCAAATCTCTTACCGGCGCACCTGCAGGCAGACCACAATGCTCATGAACAAGGATACAATTGTCAAAACTAATCAGGACGCACCAACCACGGGCAGCATGAGAAGGAAGCCTTTCCCATGGCTGCTGCAGCTGACAGCATGCAAGCATGCATATGGGGTCGACAAACTGCTGTTAGCTCACCCAACCGTCATGACAGCCAGAAGGCTGGAAAGCAGCCCAACGGTAATGTATCCCTTGAACATATTTGCTGGGTTCCCTGGCAGCTATCGGTGTTGCCCTTGCTGGTCAGGCCTTGGGTTGGCTGCGTTCCAGAGAAATACCGTGCCCGTCGACGGGGCTCGTCTGATATATGCTTCACCAGCTGGAAGTGGCTTGTAGTGAAGAGCAGGCAGACAGGAGCCAGGGGAAGTTTGCCCTGGCTGAGAGAAGCGGCAGCTAACCTCAGGCGAAGGGGCAGAATGCTGCCAGCTGGGCAATGCAGTCAGAAGCAGCTGACGCCGTCAGCTGCCTGCTCCTGTCGATCTGTCTGGCTAGGTCGCTGTGATTATTCCATTATTCATCAATGGTCGTCTATGGCCTCTCCAACGCATGTCCTGCAATGCTCCCCATGCTGCTTCACTATGAGGGAGCTTGGCAGGTGGACAGGCTGTTCAGGCCTGGCATTTCAAAGAAGTTCTAGAGGCTTCGCGAATCTGTACTACAGGTGGTACCAATCCACCGTGGTGGCCAGAGGCATCTCCATCTCATTGTCCTTCAGGTACCCACTTGTGCATCTGCCATTGGCCATCTACAGGGCAACGCCTAGGCTGTTCATGCGCCACACTGAGCAGGTAACACAATACCCAGGCAATTGCAACCCCTTGCACGAGGGACAGTTTCACCAACTCACATACTGGTACAGGCCGGGATTCAAGCTGAACCCAGGCAACTGCTGCTCAATGTTATGCCAACCACATGGAAAGAAGACATGGCCCCTGTTGACACCCTCTGAGGGAATAAAATTGATGTACACACATGCTAGCATGCATGTCACTTGAGACGAGCGGCAGGATGGCAAGATGCTCGAGGGAGAGGGAGACATTCAAAACTGGTGGAATACGCCATAGGCGCGCATCATGCGCTTGGCACTTCGCATCCGCTGCTTGACGGACGCGGGGGTTGCCAGGTCAATGAGGTCAGCCTGCAAGAGAGCGACAGGCACATGTATTACACAGGGCTCCGGATCGGGCCTTGGTGTAATGCTAGCTGTGCACATACAACTGCTGAAACCAATCAGGCACTAGGGCACCAACCAATCAATGCCTTTCTTCATCAGCTGCTGGACGAGTCTCGACATCAGTCCCGAATAGGCTGCAACCGAGGCTTACAATATTCCATCACCCAAGAAAAAGAAGCAGGATGGGCGTGGAAGTGCCTTGCCTGCAGAGCTGGCCACTCAGATCTGGAGGAGCCGCCTGAGAGGAGGGTGGTGTGCCGGCGGAACAGCTGCTGTGCCTCCTCGTACTCCTGCAAAACACGGTCAGGCAGATGCCTCACCAAACATAGCACAACCCCAGCCACCACTCTTGCACAGAAGCAGTAGGATATGGCCACAAAACACATACGCGAAATTTTAGACGCATGTTGCTGGCAATCTGGAGGGAACCAACCTAGCGTGTGTGGATGATGTTCCATGCATCCTTGACAGAGTGACCTGCTACTGTATAACATGTGCTGAACCTTTCCACCACGCCCTCACCATACACATACATCCACAGCGACCAGCATGCCTTGACTCACGTTGGCCAGGCAGTAGTAGAACCAGCCCTCGTTCTCACAGGGGCCCTCCTGCCCCTCCTCCTTCTCGCGGCACAGCTTCTCCAGCGCCCTGCTGACTTCAACCATCCCCAGCCGGCAGGGCACCGCCTCGGTGCGGGGGTCGGGGGGTGTGGGCGTCAGTAGGCTGTGACAGGGGGGCAGACAATCACAATGCTTAGTCAATAGTCTTAGGCTTTAGCCATTTCCGAGGCTATCAAGACACAGCTCCAGGCTGACTTCCGGCTGGCTTCCGCCGTGGGCAGTCTATGACTGGGTGGTACTTGTCCCCCGGCACTATGTTGATTTCTGGCCAACGGCTTTTCAAGCTTTGCAATTGGGTCGGCCAACACCTCAGCCAAGGCCCACCAGGGCCCGCCCACAACCCTGTCTAGCACGGGGCAGCAGTGTTTTATTTAAAGACTGGAACTAGCAAAATTACTGGAAACACGGTATGGCAGTCGTGAAGCATTCGCCCATGTCTCAGGCCTCACCTGCCAATATAGTAGAGCGTGGCCCCCGCAAAGAGGAAAGAGGGCACGGCTGCCACCAGGGAGATGGACAGCTCGTTGGCTCGCAGAATCTGATCCAGCTCCAGCATGGCGCTCTCGGTATCCAGCTTCATCTTTTGCACCTGCACAGTGACAGGGCAACAGAATATCCACCCTGCGTCAGGACGGCAGCTCTCGGGGCCCTGATCCATTCCTAGACCTGCAGCTGAGGGTGGGCCTCTAGGTGTCATCAACCACTGTCTTACTGACCCCCCGCGCTGTCCCACATTAGTAAGGGGCACACTTCGACGGAGCGAGTCATTGCATTAATCCGGGCTCCACCCTGTACAGCAGCACCTAAGCATGAAGTGCAGTTGTACATAATTCATTGGGCCAATGCCCTGCAGTCCGGGGCGCAGCCAGGCGCAAGACATCCCCTGCACGTGTGGCCAACGAAGTGCACCCCGCCAAGCAGCCTCCTGCGCTCCGCCTTGGGAACTGGCAGCACTTGGCACTTGTGGTGCTTGATCAGTGAGAGGTATACAACAGCTGGTTGAACAGTCCAAAGAAAACTAATATTTGCTGCACCTGGATGAGGAGGGACCGCGCCAGCTCTCCGTTGATGAGGTTCCTGACCGGCTTCTTGAGCTCCTGCTCATAGCACCTCATCACCAGCTACAGGAAAGGATGACAACAGGCAGGGAAAGTCAGGACCAGCCGACAGCAGCGTGCCGGCAGCTGCAGACAACAAAGTGGTTTGCCTGGATGTCGGACGCGGACTGTGCAAAAAGCTAGGCAGATCCCAGGGGAGGAAACATACAGGAGGCCCAACACAACAGCAGCAATGCAGACTTTACGGCTGCCACCTCCGGACAGTGACAAGGTCATTCACAGCGCGTGCACACGGCAGGGCCCCTGCCACCTAGGACAACCACCATTTGCAGCCCTACCAACCTGCATGCCCTACAACACAGGAGCAGCAAATGCAGCATGATGATAATTATTTCTTCTCCTGGCACAGAGCGGAGCACAGTAATCCAAGCCAGCGACAAGCAGCAGCAGCCCTACCAACCTGCATGCCCTCCAACTCTGCCGGCGGGTTCAGCGGCACCACCTCGCCTGAGCCGGGCACAGCCGCTTCCGTCACCCCGCTGCCTGTGCCCTGCGCCGCCACGCTGCCGCCGCTGGCGCTGCCGTTGCTGCTGCCGCCAGCTGGCGGGGGTGCCGGCAGCGTGGGCAGGGCGCCGGGCCCCTTGCGCCTGACCAGGTCTGTTTTGAAATCGTCCAGCATGCGCTGGAGAGAGTCTTTGTCCTGGATGAATTCCTCCATGGACACAATGGTGGGGCGCCTGCAGAGACGGTGCACCAGATTCCCATGTACTTCAGCTGTGAACGCTCTTTCTCTGCCGTGGGCAATCTAGGCTAGGGTGCTTGGAGTACTTAGACTTCATTGTGTACAAGGCTGGCCACTGGACTGGCCAGGTACCAGTGCATACCACCGGATGCAAGACACCGCTGAGCCTTACGAAAGAGCTCACCTGCGGAAGGTGTTGAACAGCTCATCCTTGACCTGAGCCAGGGGCTTGACCACGTTCTCTCGCAGCGCCCCCCTGACTGCCTCCACCCCCTGCAGCGCCCAGTTCTCCAGGTCTGGACTGCCAGACAGACGGCTGTGCCTGCAGCAGCCAAACACACATCCAAGACCATTGCTGCCACCTGCGCTGTGTCCCACCTCGCTCGCGAACACACAGGGCTCCAAACTAAAGCTGTTCATAGCTCTCAACTAGTGCTGGGCTAGCTGGGGGCTTCGCCTGGCCAGCTCTGCAGGCCGATATGGCCAGACAGACTATGGTGCCAGCTGCAGTCGCGCAGACAACGTGCACCCTTGGCAGTCTTGGGGTCAAGATTGCACTCCATACCCCTTCAAGGGAAGGTTGCAGACACGCATTTCTGACTGCACCCTGGCCGGCACAAGGTGCAACACATAACATAGGTTAGTGAGCAGGAAGGCGATGATCATGTGGTGGGGTTCAAAGCCACGCCTGCTCGAGAGCCAACCACGTGAGAAGGCCCCACCTGTAGAGGAAGAAGGAGACGTAGCCCACCCCCGCGGATACCAGGGTGTATCGGATCCAGTGCTGTTGCAGCTCTGAGGGCATCAGAATCCACTTGGGCAGCTCCACTACCCTCCGCCTCCGCAGCCGCCTGGCGGCCTGCCTCGCCGCCAGCTCCGCGACGAATGCCGACGCAGCCGCCGCCGGCGGCGGCAGCAGCACGGCCCAGGAGCCCGCATTCTGCACGCCCTCCGCCCCTGCCAGGCCCAGCACCTCCCTCACTCGCTCCTGGGCCTCGTGGAGGGACTCTGAGCTCCTGAATGTGCCGCCCGAGGCAGCGCCCTTGCCACCGGTCCGAGAGCCACCACCGCCCTGGGAGATCTCCTTGCTGCTTCCTGCCACGCCCCGCTCGCCGGCTGCAGAGCCTGCCGCTGCACCGCCTGCGCCTGCAGTCCCTTCTGCTTCGGCGCCTGCCAGCTGCTGCCGGCTGAGTATGGCCCTCAGGTTGGGCAGCCGCAGCACCTTGGCCACAGTCTGAGACAAGAGGCTGGCCTCCCTGCGGTTGGTGAAAGGGAATGAGCGCAAGTTGATCCGTTTCGATTGCAGACACACACCTTTCAGGGCGCATCAGAAACCCAGCGGGAAAAAGCAGCCCTGTGAGGATTGGAAGGTCGACTTGATGACATGTCATGACAGATACAATCCTCGTCCACTTGCCATTGCAGCTGTCCAGGCATTCGGGTCTGCACCGAGCAAAAGTCCCAACCTATGTGCAGCAAAGTGTACTGCAGTACTGCGGAACATGCGGCAGACTGTACCCTGTCTGTCATCATGCTCGCCCTGCTGCGTTTGGGCCTGCCAGGCAACCTTGAACACCCTAGCCCTACCTGCCAGCGTTCTCAGACGTGTGTGCCAGTGACTGGGTCTCGGGCACAGACAGAGCGGCATGAGCACTTGTCTGCAAGTAGTCAAGTGCCTGCATAGGGTGGAGCGGTGGGCGAGAACGTGCGCCTCAAGAGCAGCTTAAAGGGTGTTCTTCCCATGAGACCTCCTTAGAACATGCGGTGTTAGGACAACAGCGAGGCTGCGGCTATTACAACAAAAATACCCCCAAATAACTCCCTTGACCCCCCATGGACCCCCTGACAGCAGGCCTACAGCAAGGTGCAGCATTGCCCAGCACCCCTTGTGTGACGGACAACACCAGCCAGCTTCGCTCTGCATGTGTGGCATCCATTCAACTACTGACATTGAAAGTCAAAACATGCTAGCAACGCTCACCATGACAATTTCATCCATAGCCTCATGCACTGCACGGCTGGCCCTCTCAAACAGTCCCTCCTCCGCCTCACTCGACAGCGACACCACCCCAGCGTCACTACCGATGGGGCTCCCTGCAAACCCGGGCGGGACAGCCAGCCGGGACGGCGGGGCAGCAGGGCTTAGCGAGGGTGGCAAACAGGTGTCTCACTTGCCAGTGTTGTGGTCAGGCCATGTCAGTCAGCACCATCACTTCTCTGCAAGAGATGGGCTTCCCAGGCGCCCTAAGATAGCATGCCACCCGCAAAACCACCCCAGATGCCACACCTGTGCTGTTGGGGCGGGAGGCCTCCTTCAGATACAGAAGCATCCCAGCGTGCTGCACGTGGGCCAGAGCCTCGCAAAGCGCAGTCCGCAGCAGGCGGAAGACCAGAACCTGCGCGGGCGTGACGTGACCTGACGCGCAGTGAGATGGTTGGAGGGTGGGGCTTGAGATGGTGGTGATGTAGATGTGTAGATGGCGGTGCATAGTGGTGCAGTGTCAATAGGGGGAGCGAGCCCCCGCCCCAGCCATGGCAGGAACAAGCAACACCAAGGCTGGAAAGCATAGGCTGGTGCCTAAGGCCACCTGGGATGCTACTAATGATTTGACTCTGTCCTCCCATGTTGCTCCTACATCCACCATTGCATGCTCTGTTTCCCCAGGGGCAATTAGAACGAGGATCGCTGAGGCCAGCAGGCCGGCTGCCGCCCAACCAACTGGACACGCCGCCATATACCACACCGTCCTGCTCTGCTGCTACAGTGAGAAGTAAGATCCTCCGTGGACTATTGGGAAGTAGTGGCGAGTGACACACAGCCTTACACCACACCCCTTTGCCAAGTCTCCAACGACTGTGATCAGAAAGCCCTCCCTAGGCTAGTGGTAGTAGGCAGTAAAATTAAGTTAAAGGTGAGTAACGGAAAAATTTAGAATTTAAAATTTAATTTATCCGTATTATTACCTGTATTATTACCCCTTAATTGAAGGTAGCGTTTCCTCACCCGCTTCTCCACCATCTCTGCCTCTGAGAGGAACGGTACCGCCTCAGCAATGTCTCCGTGCCGTATCGTCAGCAGCTGCTTCAAGCGGCGGTAGAAGCCCCTGGGCCCCTGCACCCAGCCAATCCCAACAGTTGGCAGTCGGATGGTTGCCACAGGTTGCCTGTGGAGAGCATGTGATGTCAGCCAGGGAAAGGAGGTTGCACAATAGACCCCGGCAGGGAGAGCTCAAGGGGCCCTTGAGGAGGCTAGCTTCTAGACACACTAACTATTTGGATGCATCGGTACATGCTGGGTTTCATCTTGCCCTTCGCATCATGCATCTAAGCCTGCATTGCCTAGAGTATCAGGTGGTCCTGGGAAAGGATGTACTATCGAAAAGGCCACTCAGCAGCTTGCATGGCGCATGCAGTTAGTGACATGCACGTATGTTCATACCACTTGCACCCCATCCCACAACCAAATCCCCAGTTAGGCGGTTGACTCCGCTGTGTGATACCACGTCAGGCCCACGCCAGTACACTCTGTGGCTGCTGCCCCTGAGGGCTGGCCCTTGTGTAGCTGCACACACACACGCACCTGTTGCAGCAGCATAAACCAGAAGTGGCTGCCGCCCTTGACCCGGCGGGTCCAGAACTGCAGGTTGGCCTGGACCTCATCTAGCTCATGCAGCAGCCGAACAGACGCTACTGTGGCCAGCTGCCAGCCTATGAGCCAGTCATGCGCAATGCCTTCCTCCTGCAACCCACCAGGCATGCCAGAATGTCAGTGCATCCGATATGTGGCACCAACCTCAATATCCTGCTGCAACGTGGCATCTGCGCATAGTTCAATTCAATCTGCGTAGATTCAAGAGTCGAACCTCAGCATTCGTGGCTGCACGGCGTAGGGTGAATAGGATACCCTGGGCCCTGGACTGCTCAAGCCCGGCCACTGGCAACTTGTAGTGTCGCCGCTTCTTCACGCCAGTGATCACCAAGACAAAGTGCACTGGCAGGTTGATGAGGCGCCATGGCCACTTCACCACTGGTGTGATGACTGCGTTAACCAGGCTTGCCATGGCAGCTGGCATCAATTTGATCCGGCTTGCCTTCGACTAGGTTGGGTCTGTCGTGGGTGAGGCTGCGGTGCATGCGCACATGGTATCTGGCGCCCGGGCGCTGTAAGTGGGCGACAGGCGGGGGACGACGTTTGTTGATGTTGGCAGGCAATACGAACAGGGGAGAGGTAGGGGTGAATTGTACTGACAGGGCTGGATGCAGTTGGTCTCTGAGCTTTATTTAGGTTTGCTGGTCGTGCGAGCAGAGGTGACGGTGCTCTGGGGCTTGCCTGAGTTCTGATCCAGTAGTTCTCACCCCAAACAAGCTCTGAGCTTTGTTGCCGAGCAGGTCAGGATAATGTGGCATTAGTGAGAAGGGCACATCGAGGTGCAGCAGGCCGCACAGTGCGAGATGGCTGCTGCTGCAAATACAAATCTGCCCACGCACAAATCTGCTGTTGTGAACAGTTTTGCACTGATCTGTCAGAGGACTGCAGCAGCGACTTATTACCGGTGTTAACACTTGCAAGGGCAGCAGGTGCAGTAGCACAAGTGGCCACCAGAGTAGCAGCTGTCAACAACCATGCCCAGCAGTGCTGGCGGTAAGCAGGTATGAACGTGGAGTACGAGCTAAAACTGCCAGGGACTAACGCAAGCTCATTATCTAGTAGATGCCCACAGTCGCCCTCAAGGTGTCTAAGCAGCCGCTTTGGTGGATATTGACGTCGTTGGTGGTGTCGCAATCACACCTGTAGCGAAAAGCTGGCTCTTGGGGGCAGTGCAGCCAGTCATTGTGCTGGTACCTGCAAGCAACAACATGACTAGCGTAGTATCAAGTGCAGCACTGCCCATGCAAAGCAAAGAGGCTTTGAGATGTGGCTCGCAGCAAGTGCGGCCAGGTTGCGCTCACTCCATCCTGTCACCTTGGTGGGGTGCAATTTATGGGTGACGGGGCAAGTACCGGGGGTCAGGGTAAAGTTGGTGCTCTTGCAATTGCGCCAAACCCCAAGTCGACACCACAACCAAGCAGAATCCTGCCTACGCTAGCTTACCCAATGTCATTAAAGCGGTGCAGCTGCGTCCGCGGTAGCAGTAGTGCCGCTGCCAGGGAATGCACGGGCGCATCCCCCCACCTGCAGGCGTTTACCAACGCACTGTGCATTAGTAGACAGCAATCAACAAGGTACCAAAAAGTATGAGGGACACAACACCCACATACACTGCCAGCCTCTTACTGCCCACCACCTCTCCAGTCTGACATTCCTTTCCAACTTGGCTAGGATTGTGGGCTATGCACTAACTCCAGCCCAAGGCACGAAGAGAAACCAGGCAGGGCTCGACAGCTGGACACTAGCCATTGAGCAGTGATGTCAAAATACCGCACCCACTGCCCAGTTCAGAGCTCACCTCTCATAGAAGAACCCCCTCGCCCGGTCCAGGTGGTTGAAGAATCGAAGGTACGCCTCGCTGCGGAAAAATGAGAGCCGTCCAATCTCGAAGTTAGACCAGAAATGGCAGCCTGCAGGGTGACAGCGCCGTCAGGAGGACAAGTGAAAAGTTCAGCTGCTAGTAGTTACTTAGACCCTGCGCAGGGGTTTAGACTGCCCCCACCCCTCCTTGCATGACTGCCATGCAGGAAGGCTGTTCCAGGTGCCAGCCTGCTACTGCGGCACGCACAGGATATCAAACAATATCGCTTGCCATGCGGCACGACTACTACATCATGGCTGTCACACCAGCGCACCACTGTAGTATGACTGCTGCCCCTCGCCATACACCAGCGCTGGCAGCGAGTTGTTGGGTGCTGCTGCCGTGGGGTGAGCTCTCAAGTAGTCTCGCACAGTGTCCCAGAGAGTGGGTATGGTAGCCATGACCTCATTCACTATGATGTTCCACCCGTAGCTTATGTTGTGGTCCTGCACCATGGCGTGTAAGGTACATGAAAAACCAGGTCCTGCTTTACATGCAACCATAGTCCTTAGCAGTAGTATAGTCCCTAGTCAACCGCCACTTGCCCTCTGACCCACCTTCATGTACCTGAATGGGTCCTGCTGTATATTGCAGATGAATGAAACTGCTGGCTCCATGCGCCAGTAATACTCAAAGCCATCCAGCAAGGGGTGGCGGAAAAAAAAGCCGCTGAAGAAGCGACACATGTGCCTGGAGCAGGGAGGCCGAGCCAGCGCCAGCAATGATGCAGGGGAGGCGGCATGTCAACCTTCACATCTTCAGTGGGCAGCATGGCTGTTGCTACACGAAATAGTGGAGGTGCAATGGCAGCAGGAGTGGCAGTTACCATGGACCAAGTGGATGAGCAAGACATGACCCCAGTTTGCTGGAAATCATATCATCCAGTAGGCACACCTGTACGACTCGCTACCCCCATACGGAACCTGGTCCTCTAGATTCTTACGAGCAGCGGCTGCCCTGTCCTTCAAGCATGAATAAAGATGCACAGTCAGTTGGAAAGGGTGTAACCAGTTGCTGAAGTAGTGCGGAACTAATGTGACCAAGCCATGTGTGGATTCGTTGCTGGGATACACTGCTTATGCAAATGCAGCATGCAAGTCTTATCAAACGTAGTGCACATGTGTTGCACTTCACTGCTTCGAGCTGTTCTGGCATGACAGCAGCAGGTATGTCAGGGCAGCATCCACAGCAGCACCTGGTCTACGAAATCTGGGTAGCTCCAATGTTCCATAGGTACAGTCCCAAAGAGACACGGAGCTGATGTTACAGCGGCCACGCCGGCCTGGAACTTGGGCGTGTGAGGTTGGTCGTTGAGGAAAATGTAAGGGTAGTGGTGCCGTGGGTCACTATTGAACCTCTTTTCAAGTTGCTCCATGCTGTAGACCACGCCGCCTAGATCTATGTTGCGACTCAGTACCACTATTGCGCCACGGGGCTTGCCTGGTGGCCAAGCAGCGAGCAGGGCATTCCTGTGCACCAAGCTGCTGCTGCTGCTACCACCACCACGGCCAGCAGAGATACTCAGGCTGCTCCTGACTGCTGCCGCTGCCCCAGTGCCTGCCTTTGTTGCTGCTCCCAGGAAAGAAGCTGTCGCACTTCTGCCTTTCAGGGTGATGAAGTCGCCATCAGGTAGCCCCACAGAGGAAAGGTGCCATAGGGAGAAAAGGCATGACAACAAGACGGCTGCTATCAGTCCTCCCCTAAGGGCTTGACGTACTCCAAGGCCTCTGCAACTGACCACCCACAGTAGGCGCATCGGGTGGTTTCTGACACATCATGGCTGACACATCATGGCCAAGCAACACAAGCCATCGTTGCGCAAGTGGGATCGGCTGGGCAGGTAAGTGACGAGGCAACACTTTTGAAAGCATGGTGCCTGGTCAGCCTACATTATACACAGCTACCCAGGTCTATCGTTTTCCGTACTTTCTTTTGCTCATCCAAGGAGCCCAAGGAAAAATCATCCCTCGCTCCCGGGAACTCCCCCTTCTGCCACTGATCTTTTAAATCCCCACCCCCCTACTCTTCTCCTGACAGCTCTTACGCAGGCGGCTTGGCACCTGGGTGACCCACGGGAGTGTCAGCCCTTTTGGCCAGCGGCGGGCTTGCTCAATGAAGTTGGCTGCAGTTGGCGCTTTTGGCTGCTCTGTCAGGGTGAGTTGAGCGGCGGGGCGCTAGGGGGACGTTTGAGCAATTGTTACACGGGGCCATCCAGCAGCAGCCGGCCCCATCTGCCCAGTTGGCCCCGAGTTAAGGTTGAAAGTGCTTAGGCAGCTGTTCTGCGGACGGCATGGGCCCACCCGGCACTTGCGATCTTGCGGCCGCCCCTGTGTGGTAGGCACGGCAACCTGTCACCGTGTGCATGCCGCCACGCCGCCCCTTTTTGCCGGCCAGGTTGACAATTTGCGGCGGCATGGGTGACGAAGGCCTTGCCGGGGGCACTTGGGAGCTGACCTAGTGTACTGCCCCTGCAGGATCTTGCGAGGGCTGGCCGTCAGCCTATTGTGCTCCAGGACTGTCTTCGCTGGCTGAGCCGGTATGCACTGCATACTCCCAAGCCTTTTACGACGGTAATCGACAAGCGGAAGGTGCTGGCCCTGAAGCACCTGTTTGACATCGGCAAGCGGCCGCTGCGCACGGGCAAGGTTGCCAACAAAGACCCTGTCCTGGTGGGTAGTGTTGCCCTGAGCGGTGGCCTTGGATGGCTTGCTTGGTTAGCCGGTGTAGTTTGGGTCAGGGTGGCCCACAGCTGTCGCGTGCACTGCCTCTGGGCTGCGGCGTACCTGCGATGAGGCCTCTGTTTGCTGAACTGGGAGTTGTTTGCGCGTTTCCTAGCGTACCTAATGGTGCTGCTCTGGGAATTCTCTACGGATGATGTGTGAGCACTCGCAGTTGTTATACCCGCGATTAGTGCTGCTTTGCAGGTTGCCAACCTGCTGCTGCTTTGGCTGGGCTCGCTGCCGGAGCCCCTTTTTCCCCAGGCATATGTGCCTGACCTACTGAGGACCCAGCAGTCCGACTGCTATGTGGAGCGTGTTGCGGCTGTGCGCAGTTTTCTGAAAAAGGTGAGCGCTTGACGGTGCGCCGCCTGTTGCCTGCTTCTCAGCTAGGCGTATCCCATGCCTTACCTTGTCTGCACGTTGGCACGTGTATCGAGCCCTCGTGCAAGTCTTCTAGCATAGGAATAAGACTGCCTAATGGTTCACCCAGTGGAACGATGGGTATGACTGGCTCACACATACTGTCATGCAGACTGAGCCCTTCATTTTGGAGGCCCTGTTCCCGCTCTTTGAGTTTCTACACCACAATCTCATCAACCAAGCCGACCGCGACGCAGCCCTGCAGGAGCTGGGCCGCCTGTTTGCGCCCTATGTATTTGGTACCCCTCAGGTGGGTGGCGGTCAGGCAGACATGCGCCGTAGGGAGCGCTTAGAGACTGGACCCAGTTGGTAGGGATGCTGCTTGGAGTTGCGGGGCCTGGCCATATGTTACTGTGTGGTCCTTGGTATGGATTGATTGTGGGCCATGTCACTGCAGGAGGCCTGGCAACCTGCTCATGTTCTGGTTTGTATCTAACTATGCAGGAGCACGGGCTGGCACTGGAGGATGCGAGCCTACTGGCCGAGACAGTTGAGCTCATGATCGCAGAGTACCGGCCCTTGTTCACCCAGCCATATGGGCTGAACCGCTACGAGCAGGACGCAGCGCGGGCGCAGGCGGCTGCCGCTGCCAAGGTGGCCAAGCAGCAGCTGATGTGGCAGCTGGGAGAGGAGGTTATTGCCGGCTCTTCGCTGTCTGCCCTGGCTTTTGGGCCGCCGGCGGGCCTGGCCCCGGTGTCAGTGGGCTCTCCTGCCCTGCCAGCTTCTGGTGGGGTTTTGGAGGGCGTGGCGGACAGCGAGGGTGGTGTAGCCTGTGGCCTGCAGCAGGGCGAGGGGTACAGCTACTATAGTCAGTTCAGCCACACCTTTGTTGGCAGCGGTGGGTCATCAAGTTCCGAGCTGTGGACGCCGTTCGGGTGCCTGACAGACGCCACAGTGGCGGAGAGCGGCTCAGATTGCTCGCCGCGGTCTGTGGCAGGGGTTGACGACGATGGCCTGGCAGCTATGGAGAACATCCTGTCCTCCTTGCTGGAGTCTACTGTGGCTGAGCTCTTTGAGGACCCGGCCGTGCTGGCAGGGGGCGCCGGCGCCACGGCACTGGTCAGCGGCTCTCTGGGCAGGGCAGCCTCCCCAGCGAAGGCGGTCCCTGTGCCTGCTAAGCTGCGCAGCGGGCAGGAGGCCACCGCCAGTGATGGCACGGAGGTGGGCCTGCCGCTGGAGAGCTATGCCTCAGATGACTGGGGGTCGTTCTCGCCAACTGGCGTGATCCTCAGTGATGACCCCGCAGCTGTCCCCCAGCTGGCGGGCTCCAGCTCCTGGGGCTGCAAGGCCTCGAGCGCCCGGCCCGCTGTGCTACTGAATGCTGGAGCCCAGGTGATGGCTTGATGGTGTAGCATGATCTCGCTTGATTGCTTGATCGTTTGAAAAGAGGGGCGCGAGGTCGTTTGAAAAGAGGGGCGCGAAGTGGTTTGGTAGCAGGAATGGATGGTAGAATGAATGTAGGGTGGGAGGTGGCGTGTGCCCCTGCTATATGGGGGGCTCGCGCCCACCAGTTCCCGTCTCTTGGCTGTAGACTGAGGCGGGCTGGCTGAGCTTTCTGTTATCGCTCAGCCGCGGCAGCCGCCGGACTTCCATTTAGTTCTTTGCTCGGCTCAGTTTAGTTTGATTTGCAGAGGGTAGAGCCCGGTTCAAGCATGCTTGCTACAATACACGCGTATAACTGTGGAAAAAGAAAAGAGACAGGCACTTGTCGAAAACAAGCGAGGTCAGCTTGCAAAATGAATTTTGCGCGGGGTCCTTGGGTTCAAGTTCCGTTTGCTTGCCTCGTTTTTTGTACACCAGCCTTTTGTTATTCCTCGGTCTTCTCCTCTGTATTGTGCCCTCATTTGCAGCCAACGCATACTGCGCCCCAGGCGTTGTCCCACCCACGGTTTTTATTGGGCTCGGTTCGCTGTCCCCTATTGAGCCTTCTTGGCCACCACGCGGAGTTAAGTCACAGCGGCGGGTTTCTCTCATCTTTGTGACGTCACAAGGAGTTTATAGAGGCCTGACGTGAGGTTAACTTGTCATATGACCTTGGCA
This sequence comes from Parachlorella kessleri, assembly GCA_001598975.1. Taxonomy (NCBI): domain Eukaryota; kingdom Viridiplantae; phylum Chlorophyta; class Trebouxiophyceae; order Chlorellales; family Chlorellaceae; genus Parachlorella; species Parachlorella kessleri. The sequence continues at coordinate 19,454 of BBXU01000876.1, read as the reverse complement.
CTTGTACCAACATTTCCCATTTTTGTATATTGTACTGAGTATTGCCGCCGCTTATAAACGAGTAAGTCTTCTTAAAGAATGTTTTTTCCAAGGAACCAGATTTCATTGAACCGCACCAGTGGTGGCAACAATACTTGTTGCTTGCTCTATTTTGGGTATTGGCAAGGGGGGCAGCTGGTAATGGCTTATTGGTCCAAGAGATATTTTGTAATATGAAAGCACAGATGGCCACACCGACAACGTAATAAAGAACCTAAGTTTCGGTGTGCTGCATTCTATTACCCAACGAAGTGGGCTCCTACCCATGCTGAGGTGACAGCTCATGCCTGGACAGATAAGCAGCCATTAAATGGCCAGTCCCTATGCACAAGCTGATGCCTGCTACGACACATGTTGTTGCTTGATGCAATGCTACCCCACTTGCTGAGGTTGCAAAGGAGGCACTTCCAATGGGATTTGGGTGAAGTGCGCCTGAGATTAGGCTATCCATGGTGGATTTCTCCCACGTCGCATTGACTTTCAGGGGCACTGATAACTTGGGTTCAACAAAAGTTCCATTTCGCAGCTCCTCTAAGGAACTGTGAACATCAGGTTCGGCAGTACGACTTCCAACTTGAGGCGCTTTAATACCTCAGTACTCTTCTTCAAACTGCCCCTGAAAGTTATGCACAGGAGAAAGCGCACGGGCAAATCCCTGACATAGGACATATGACCACCAACGGCATTAAACTTGAAACATGACAAGTTTGTTAAGCGTCGTTGGCGAAAATCACAAGGCCACTGTGAGGTAACCCCTGCACTGGCTCCAAGACATGCGGCCAGGAAACTCATGTCAGGTATGCAGCCCGTTGCGCTTGTGCTCTACAGGCTGCAACATTTTTTATTCCACACCTAGCCAGTAGATGCGCAGCTACCCTCGGCTTGCACTCCGGGAATGCCTCGTGGTTATGGCCTCAGCGACCCATACTCATCAAGTATGCGAACAAACCCTTCGGTGAGTTTGGAACTTTGTCACGCACAGCGCCTTGGCTGTCTCTGAGCAAGAGCCTCAGCGCCAGAGGCAAGGCCCCTGCTGCGCTGTGCTGCAGTCCAGCGGAGCTAAGCACCCCTCCTCGAACATCAGGTTGTGCACCGGCCGGTCCACAAAGCTGGAAAGGTCTGCGTCACGCCCCACCCCTACAAAGCTGCAGCTACAGGCGCCGTGCTGTGATATGAGGCTGTAGAGGGAGCGCTGCAGCGCTTGCTGGCCCTCCTGCACGGAACAGTGAGCAGCACAGTTTCAAGCGGAGCAACAGGGCAGCAGTCCACTAGAGTTGCAGCACCCCGCAGCAGCCTGAGATTGGTGAGTGTCTGAAGGGCTGTCACATTGCACAGGTCTGAACCGGCTGGCACGCTTGGACTGAAGCATGACATGGGGAAGCTCTTCAAGTAACATGCCCCGCATGTTAGTCCCCACCATGCATCTCTTGCATTGCTGGTAATGTGGCAGTAGGAGGGTTGACAGCAGCATGGAGGCCTCCCTGCTTTGTCAATGGCCAGCAAAGACAAGGAGCTAGTGTAGATGCACCAGGTCCTACAAGACATACCTGCTGCTGTCTGCGTGTCTTCTGATCAAGGAATCCAACAGCCCTCGCCCTGTTACATACAGCCTGGCAAAGCTGGCTGGGCTGCATTGGCATCCCCAGGCACACCTGCAGCGGCACCACCCCGCCCCCAGGCACCTGCATGGGGCAACCAACAGGCCAACTGAGCATGCCAGAGGCCAGCCACACAACCAAGCAAGCTTGCGAGAAATGCAAGGCTCCGATGTCAGCCAACGAGTCCAACAGTGGCTGGCTGGGACTCATGATCTACCATATGGCAGAGCCGGTCAGCACCTGCAGCTAGACTGGGGTTGTGGACCGACAGGGCGGAGGGGAGACGTTACCACCAGCAGCGAGGACAATAACAAGGCGAGTCACGCGAGTCGTAGGCTTCCCTTTTCAAACTTGCAGACTTCTCAGGCCTGCTGTCTGCACTGCATCATGGCAGCCCCTCCCGCCAGCTGCAAGCTTGCATGGCCCAGTGCCCCTTTTGCTGCCTCAGGATGCATGTCAGAACATGTGTTGCATCTCCTTATGAGGTGAGGAACACTTCAGATATAGCAGGCCAGCCTCACCCGCAGCAAGCGTAGGTAGCCCAAAGCTGTGCTCAGCCCCAAAGCTGCAATCGCCCCCACTACGCTGCCAGGCAGCTGGACTGCCTCCAGGTTGCCCTCACTGTCGAGGCCGTCCACCTGCAACGCAGACAATGCCGTCGAGGAAGGCATGCATAAGGCGGTAGGAGGCTTGGCGGGAGCATGCCAGCCAGAGTCTGCCCAGTGGTTGCACAGAGGCAGCAAATCCCGACAGGCCCGGACTATGCGTCACATCACGCCAGCTGGAGTTTCCGACCGCAACTGGTATATTAAGAGCCAGAGCATCAAGCGGCAGGCTGCTCAATGCCATGTCTCCCCCTGACATACGAATACAATTTGCCTTACAATCGTCTCTGCTTCACTTGTCCGCTTCCCCACCTGCAAAGGCCCCACATCTGCTGCTGCTGGCAGTGCTGCTGAGCCTGCTGTGGGCCCCTCCGCGGCTGGCGCCACCGCAGGGATGTTGAGGCTCAAGAGGTTGCCTCTGCTCGAGTTAGCTGAGCCGGCAGCCTCGAAATCCCCCCAATCGCTGCCTGCCCAGCCTTCTCCAGGGGCCTCGCTCACAGCCCCTGCACTGTCTGCTATGCCAGCTGCTGCCGCTGCTGACATTGCTGTTGGTATAACTCCTGCCGCCTGGGCCTACAAACAGAGAGCCACGAGTGAGTCATCTTCTATGGGCACAACAATGACTGTATGCGTGGCGGCCTGTAACTAACAAAAAAAATTGGCAGCTGGGAAGTCTAAATGCAAAGCACAGACCGGCCTGGTGACTGGCATGCCCTTGGGTCAGGCATGACTGCAAAGCAGCAGCGAACAGTCACTCTCTTAGCCTACCCACATCCCTCAACAGCATCCCACCCACCGCATCGGCGTGCCGGGGCAGTGGCAGTGGCACGTCGACCGTTGACAGCTGTGGCAGGTCCGACAGGGAGGGGGCAGAGGCCGCCCCTGCCTGGCCCGTGGGTAACTCCAGGGGTTGTACGAGCAGGGCTGTGTGCGCCAGGTAGCAGTTGAGGTTGTAGAGGAGGTGGGGGCCCTCCACAAGGACCGGCACGCTCTGCATACCAACATGGACATGTACACTACCAGGGTTCTGCAGCACGAAGCCCTGCTAGCACTGAGATGTGGGATAGGAAGCACGGACATGCTGTGACAGCTCATCCCAGAATGTAAAAGTGTAAAACGTCATCCGGAAAAGAGCCCCTTGTTACCCCTTTTTTACCGGCTACCGGTAGTCCAGCCGAGCTACATGATGGCGTGGAATGGTTATGCGCACCTGTGCCTTGACTGCTGCGGCATCCCAGGGCCACAGCAGCGCATAGCTGCAGCCCCGCAGCTGCGGTAGTAGCCGGTTGAAGTGCTGGCCAGCCACCAAAACCACGGACTTGGGTCCCAAGCTGCTAGCTACATATAGTGCTAGGTTCATCCAAGGAGTCGCGGCAGCGGGGGTGGGCCCATAATTGACAGGACCTGCGGCACGGCACAACCACGCCTTTTCAGCCTCATTTAAGACCAAGGTGGTTGCTGGCTGGATAACAAAATGGGAAGACAATACCGCAAATGGACCAGGGATACAGCATGGCATCCCCGCACATCTCTCCAGCTGCCGTGCAGACTCACCTCCCAGCACCCCTCAGTGACTCTTACGTGCACCATGCAACCAGCATGCCAGATCCAGTACGGAAGCCCAGCACGGACTAGTCAGCGTCACGCCAGCGTACGCAACAGACCTCCCAGCACGCTCACCTGCGCGCTGCAGCGACAGCGGCAGCGGCGGGAAGGGCAGCGTGGTGATAGGCAGGATGGTGCCGTAGGAGTGGGACAGGATGCTGAAAGCCCGGGCAGGCGGCAGGCTGGCCACAGACTCCTTCCTCAACAGCTCGATGGGCCGGCCTCCAGCACAGGAGCTGATGGTCTCCAGGACGATGGCCAGGGATCTGCTCAGCAAACATAGCAGAGCAGCAGGGGTGGGTATGTGGGCTGCACCAGAATCTCCGGTGGGGCTAGCAGGCTGCAGGCGGGCTCGGCGGAGTGATGGGAGCACATAATCGCGCCACTGCTTGCAGGAAGGTCAGGCTGCCAAGCACCCTGCACAGAGGCATTACACACCTAACCCAGGCGGCCACTGCAGGCACTGCAGGCCAGCATCCCTGGTCGCTTCAGCTCGCTACCAGCGCCGCCATAACCACCAGGAGGCCACCCAAAGACCTCTCCATGGCTCGCCTTGCGTAGTTGACTAGGTTCTTCATCTCCCCTTCAAAGCCCTCTGACATGGCCACGCTGGCATGCAGCTCGTCTATTAGCTCGTTGATGACGTCAGCCCCATACACCCGGCCACCCTCAAATAGCGTCACTGCAAAAGGCAAGGCTCCAAGCATTGGCCTGAGCAGTGGGTCTTGCATTTTTGCACAAACTGCGTCAGATACTGCAAAAGTGCGGTTGCACACTGATAAACTCTGCTGCTGTCATGTTGACACCAAAGCCAGCCTCCCATATTTTGACAGTCTTGGACACATTGTCATTGCCTTGGAGCATGACTTGGGGAAACCCCAAGGCAATGACAATGCGTCAAAGGCGTCAATCCTATCTCAGCATTAATTAACCCATGCAAATAGCCTCATCTTCACGAGGGACGCATTTCAGCAAAGTGAGGCATCTTACCCGAGTGCTTTTTGCAGTTAGGGGTGAGCGCCCCCATCATGAGGTAGCCAGTCACCTCAGCATCCACAACAAAGGCCACGCCCACGCCCTCGCCACCTCCCTGCGCTGAGTCGAGCGCTTCCGTGTCCAGCTCTGCCGCCGGCGTCTCCTGTCTGCATGCAGGCGAGGTGGCAGCGCACAGCTCCAGCTTCACCTATCCCTGGCTGCTGCAGGAAGCTGGACTCTACGTACGGCATGTGGCCTGTTAGCCCCTGCCAGCGGCGCACCCTGATGTGCCAGCAACCTGATGTGCCCCAAGCCTATCTCGGACACAGACAGCCGGTTCGGCCCTTGCCAGGGTGGACCCGCTGCTGCTCTACCCTGGAGCTGCACAGGGCTTGAACCCACACCCGCCTTGCACTTCACCTCTGCAGACATGACAGCCGCTCTTTATCACCCCTCACACCCCTGCCCGACAAACAGTTTTTTTTTCTGCGGCGCAAGGAGGGTCCCCTACTTGAGTAGGCTGTCCAAGTCAAGCTGGTCTATGGAGGCAGCGAGGCCCATGGCGGCCGGCGAGAAGCCGCCTTCCTCTGCACCCTCCAGCCGCCGGCAGAAGCGCAGCCGACAGGCCATAGAGATGGCCACCTGTGGGCGGAGGAAGCGGACAGCACAAAGCGTAAGGGGTTGAGCAGATGAGTGCGATGCGCCTTCACTAACGGTGCAACTCCGTTGGGAGAGGCTGCCAGCATGGTGATGGTCACCTGGCATACACAACCCTGGGATCAAACCCCCTTGGTCCTGTAGCTTGGTGGGCAACATTGCTTTTTTTTTTTAATGGGAACAGCTCGTGAGCATCATGCCAGCAACGCTCCCCACATGGGAGCAGCGACCCAGCCAGCAACAAGAAACAGCAGGTGATACCCAACAACCCGCTGGGCTGCTTGCCTCACCCGCAGCGTCTGCACGTCCACGCCAAGGATGGCCGCCAGCTTGGACACAGTCACCCTGTCTGAGGCTGCCACAAAGATCTGGTACAGCAGAGACTCCAGGGGGTCAGCATCCGCAGCACCTGCTGTCGAGGTCTTGTTGGAGACAAAGCCCTGCAAAGGCATAGGGTAGTCTGTTCGGCCTCTGCTGTGCGTGCATTGAAGACATACTGATGCAGCTTAAATGCATGCTCCATGGCTATGGTGGACGCAAGATTGTTCATGCAGTCTAAGTGCCCCTCGTTTGTCCCTAAACTTGAGTGCCAAACTCGGACCAATTGTCTCTGTAGAGCCAGTTGCCATGTAAGCACCCTGACAGCGGCGGGATGCCAGTGCGCACACACGAAACATCTGGCCAGTAGCATGAAGGGCTTCCTGGGGTGCAGGAGTAACACAGCCTCGACAAGCACTGGCTGGCCATGTACGTCAGTTGGTGCAATCACCTCGAGGGGCGGGATGGAGAGGTGGTCCTCGGGGCGCACTGGCACCTCCAGCCAGATGACGCCCCTGCGGTACAGCTGCCGCACCGCCTGCAGGTTGGTGTCGCTGGCGCGCGCGCCCCCCGGCCGTGCCGCCATGTGACACACCTGCTAGGGACATCCCCCATCCTCTGTCAACATATATGACAGCATGCAGCACCCACCAAGCTCAAAGTTCCAGCAGACGCTCAGTTCCAGCAGGGGTGAGAGTGTGCAAGCGGTACCGCTGGGCACAGTTGTGTCAGGCGCGCGGCGTGCCACGCTGCTCCTGTGGACCATGGCACTGCATGCACGCCTACCTGCAGCTCCTCGGGCGACAGCTGCCGGTACTCTGCCTCGCCCACGTTGACCACGTGCACGACCCACCAAGGGTCGATGGGCACGTCCAGCGGCTCCTGGGGGAGCAGATCCTTCACGATGCCCTTGTTCACGCGCCACAGCAGCTTCTTGGATTTGGCCTGCAGCCCAGCCACCGTGAAAGCTGGGTGGTGGGGGAGACAGGTAGGATATACAAACAATCTGAGAATTGCACTTCACATGTGGTTTGCAGGACAGCACAATATGACTGAACAGGCTGACATCACACACCGCACAGAGTGCTGCCAATACGCAAACCACTTGCGCTTGATCTCGTAACCCCTTGCATCCACAATCACGCAATAGGAGGCCTCGCCGACCTGAACCATGGTTGCAATATACTCATTGCGGCCGATGCCCATGATTCGGACAATGTCAGCAGCCTGCATGCACCGCAACGCGAACTTTTAGCTATACCGTAATGACGAGGATGATGAGGACTTCAAACATGGCCACTTTAGTCCAACCCTGCTTGTCAACTATAGAAGATACGCTATGACACGAACAGCACAGGGCAGGGAGGGCAACTGAGCATCAGCTCCATGCCCGCCTGTATCGACACACGCTACATGTGAAAACTCACAGTGAAGTTGGGAATGGAGTCGTAGGGGCGGTCATCCTTCATGGCGTCGTACAGAATGTTGGTGTAGTAGCGAAACGGCGTGATGCGCATCATGCGGCACACATACTCAGCCAGGTGGTAGGGGAAGAGCTGCACACAGGCGTGGGAGCAGGGCAGAGTGGGCCAGAATTATACCAAGGGCAGCAGGCTTGTGCTATGAGTGGTTTGGCCCCAGGTGTTGCCTATGGGCAAGGCTCCGCCCTGCAGCCAGCCAGCCTTTTCGGGGCCAATCGATCCGCAGAGCAACTCTCTGGTGCTCTAATAGGGACTGCATAAGCGGCGTGACCGCGTAACCTTGGCAGAACCCAAGCAAGAACCTGCCGCGAGTGACCAGGCCCAGGCGACTGCCAACTGCAAACTAGCTGTGTGTGCTTCCTGGACCCTCGCCTCGCTGCACCACCGGCAATGCCTAGCTGCATGATGGATAACAGCTGTTGAGACAAACCACACTGCAGTCCTCCAAATGCTGAGCCGCAATATGCTTGTGCATCTACAAGTCAAAGCTCAGCCTGGCGCCGGCATCCCTGGTACGGACCTTGCCATATCGCCCCTGACCACCTGGCACATGCCTCCTCCCGCCTCTAACCACCGCTTGACGACAGCTCGCTCTCACCCGCTTGTTGGTGCGATAGTATTTGACCAGCTCTTCGTAGTAGTCGTGCTCTGACACCACTGTGTTGGCCACGGTGCCCACCCAGCTGAAGCCGCGGCTGATGCAGTACTCCTTGACCTTGCGCCGCCACTCCTCTTCTGTTGTGGTCATCTTAAATCGCGCGGGTAAGTCCTCATACCGCTTGCCCAGCTCCATATACCTGCCAGCAGAGCCAGCTCAGGGTCAGCACTGACACAAGGTGCTGTTCTGTATCCAGGCCAGGTGTGGAGCGTTGGTTGGCAGCTTACTGCCAGCCACGTTGCTCTAGTGTAACATACTTGTGCAGGTACTCCTCGGTAGCCATTTTGCTGCTGCCTGAAGCCGATCACGGGCCCTGTTGTGCACACTTCTTGATCAAATGGCAACACGTCACAGGACGTGCAATATCGCTTCTCAACACTTGAAAGGGATTGTATCGGTTCCAAAGCACATGCCCACCCAGAGATCGGGGAACTCATGTCATTCAGTGGAGTAGTAACGTGTTAGTCACAGGAACAGGTAGGAAAACCTCTGGAGACTCCCTCAACTCCAAGGCTAATATTAAGTTTGCGTGCCGTGACAGGCCACTCTTTTGGGCGCACGTGATCACTCCTGCTTCCTCATCAGTGGGTCGCCTCGCCTTCTTTGCCTGCGCATATCTTATAAGATAGAATGAAGCTTGATCTATCCATGCTGGAGCCCTCTAGTGGGCCGGCTCGCGAGCCCTGCGGCCTGCCTGCCCTGGATGGTGCAGATGGTGCGCACGCAGACTGCTTTCCTCTCCCAGCGGTCACAGACGTAAGTAGAAGGGGTTGCTTGACTTAAGCTTGGTCTCTGAGTGACACACAACGTCCCTGGACGGCTCTACGTGCCAGCTGCAGCCAGCAGTCCTGGCTCAACACAGCTGCTTTGGCCCCTTGGTCCCGCAGATTGACTCTTTTGAGCGGGAGGTGGTGGAGTATGTGAAGCCCAACCATGGAACTACCACGCTCGGGTTTATATTTCAAGGGGGTGTGATCATTGCTGTGGACTCTCGGGCCAGCCAGGGCTCCTACATATGTGAGTGCTGCTCGTGCTGGATGCACTGGTTGCGTAGTGCCTGCGCTCATACTCGTGGCAAGAGTCACCCAAGTACTGCAGTGAGTGTGCTAGTGGGACAAGGGGGTTGTTATTCGCACGCCTCACTCAGCGGTATGCTGACCTCTCTGCCTTGCACCCCCGCTCCTGCAGCCTCCCAGACTGTAAAGAAGGTGATAGAGATCAACCCCTACCTGCTGGGCACGATGGCGGGAGGCGCCGCTGATTGCCAGTTTTGGGAGCGCAACCTGGGGCGGCAGGTGGGCTGGAAATAAGAAGTCGGATCGCATAGATAGTTGGCAACCGACGCGGGGCGAGGGATTTGCGGCTGGGGCCAGCTCAACCCGCTTGGCTTGAAAGGAAGGCGAGGGTTGGTCGCCAGGATGAAACGACATATTGAGAGTGTGCTGCCCAAGGGGCAAAGCAGGCAATGGTTGTAATTATGGCTCGTGCTGGCATTTGTGTGCAGTACGGATGTCAGGGTGGGTTGGCGTCTGTGTGTGGGGTGTATCGGTGCTGCTCGGGTGGCTAGACCTGCACTGTCCCAAGCCTACTGGAAGATGACAATGTAGCTCGGCGCAGAGGTAAAGCTCCCCTTTCATAGCTTAGACCTGCATCTGCATCTGCGTCTGCTGCAGTGCCGGTTATACGAGCTGAACAACGGCAAGCGCATCACTGTGCGGGCAGCCTCCAAGCTGTTGGCCAACACCATGTTCTCCTACCGAGGCATGGGACTGTCCATGGTGGGTTAGAGAGGGATCTCCACTTGTTGGTCGGCCGGGCCTGGCAATATTTCCCCGCTGAATAAAGTACATTGCCTCGGCATTGCTCTACAACTGTGCAGCTACAACGACCGTTTGCCGTGGGTGTGCAGTAGGGTGTGTGCCCGTCGAGTGCAAATGCTAGCCAGGGTGCACATCGCCAGTAACGCCAGGTGCAGTAAGCCCCAGACTAAACAGCAGCAACCTGAAGGCTTTCTGCCTGGCGTTTGGCTTGTCGCCTATAAGGAGTTCCTCTTTTGGGCATATGCAGGGCACCATGGTAGCGGGGTGGGATCACGCCGGCCCTGGGCTGTACTATGTGGACAGCGACGGCCAGCGCACCAAGGGCAAGGTGTTCTCTGTGGGCTCCGGCAGCCTCTACGCGTACGGCGTGCTAGATGAGGGCTACAGGTGGTGAGTGGACTCAGTTTTTAAGACATTGGAATAGCCTGGCCAGCGGCTATTTCGACGGCACCCCAAGCACGCAGCAGGACCATGGACAGCACACCAAAAACTTGGCACCTACAGGGGGTGGGCTGAAGCTGCTGTCTGCTTCCTTATGCATGCATGATCGGCATCTCTTGCCTGGAAAGATTTGGTAACCCTGGGTGTGGACCCTGGGTGCTGTCCCTGCAGGGACTTAAGTGTGGATGAGGCGGTTGAGCTGGGGCAGCGGTCCATCTACCACGCCACTTTCAGGGATGCGGCCTCGGGAGGCACAGTCAGCGGTGAGGGGCCGCGGAGCAAGAGTGGTTGAGAGCGCGCCCCAGGCGCTTGCGGGCAACTTTTATAGCCAGCGATTACAGAGCTAGGGGCGCTGTGTTTGAATGCGCGGTGGCTCTGAGCGGGATGGGTGTGACGGGGTTGCGGGCCCTTTGCAGTAGTGAAATTGGGGAAGCATTACAGAAATGTCACATGTCAGGCACATTCTGCATCATGTCAGTCCAGCTCAACTCTCACTCCCTGTTCGCACTACCTGCCGCCGATGCCAACTACAGAAATGTCAGTCTTCTCGCGCAAGCCCTCACCCCCCTCCCCCCCACCCACCACCACCAGCCACCACCACCACCACGACACACAAACAAACACACCCTCCTCCAGCTGCCTCCCATTCTTCCCACGCATAATCAACATCACCACCTGGTTGCTGACTGCCCGCCCCCTGGGTTTGCCTGGTCGCAGTGTACCACGTCACTGAGAGCGGCTGGACCAAGGTGCGCGGCGAGGATGTGGGGGAGCTGCACTTCAAGTACTACCCCGAGCCTGAGCGGCATCCCTGCAACCTGGTGGACCCCCTTGCGGGTTGATATAATGTTGGGTGTTGACGGAAAGCGCTCATGGCCACTGCAACACTAAAGGGCTGGAAAGCGTGACCAGGAAGGCCGGCATGGTGGTTCATCCTGCACGGGCGTTCCTTGGGGGCAGCCTACGGATATGGTCCGGGAGCAGAGGTTGTCTGCGCATTTGGCAGGAGAATGGATGTGTGCAGCTTTTCCAGGTATTGGTGCTAATTGCAACTGTGGCAAGTTCTGGCCTGAGTTTGATGGTTGGAACCTGTCGTGCCATGTCGTCAAATGATGGGCACCGGCGTCATAGTGAGGGAGGTTGCCCTATCCCTCCAGACCACAGTGCTGCAGCAGTCTGAAACCGGCCAGGTGGTCGGGGTGTGCACAGCCCTGCAGGTTTGCTCCATTCGTAAGAAGTCCATATAAGAGGCACATTCTGTGTCCAGCCCGGTCAGTCAGCCTCACCTCTCACTCTCTGTTCACTACCTGCCACCATATTAACTGAGGTTGGAGCCGTGTGAGGGTGGGGAGCTACCCTGGTTGCACTTCTCCTGGCAGTTCGTTGACCCGCCAAGATGGCTCAGAAAGGGATGCAGTGCATATCTCGAGCTGGCTGCATGCAACCACAGTGCTGCACAAGCTCAGCACTGCCCATTCCAGGGGTCAGTATCGTATTCCCACACCTGATTCCTTGTCTCGGTCAATGCAGCATTACGGTCATGATCGCCTGTTCTTCTGCAAAGTGACATTGTTCTCGCACCTATGGAGGCTCTCACAGCGCAGCTGCAGTCATCGCTGCAAGCTCAGGATTTCTCCCAGCTAGCCCCCATCTGCGATGCTGCAGAGTTACAGGTATTTAGACAGTTAGATCGCGTTCTTTTGACCGCAGATGGTATTAAGTAGGCCTTGATCAACATCAACATCGGACCTTGGCATGGCTGCAGGAGCCGTCTGGCAGTTTTCCGCCTCAATGGCCTTTCGCCCTTCATCTCTTAGCTCACCTCTACTCTTCAAACCTGTGGGTTCTGTCAAAGCTGTTCTTCTATCTAAACTCCAGCGCTGCAGTGGCTAGCCACTTGCAGGGAACAGCCAACCACTTCGTTTCTGGCGGTGCGTTCACAGTAGTGTTTTGCCTGCAGAGAAGACGCGAGGTTCTTATATAAACGCATTCCTGAGGAAGTGAAGCAGGTGAGTGTTGCGCAGGCAGTATGCTGTTGCGACAGCCCTTCCAAGGCACCACTGGAGGCTCCTTGAGGCCAGCTTATAACAAGCCCCACGCTGGCGCTATGACCTGACGGCTGTGGATGCTGTAGAGCAATGCAGAGCTTCAGAGATGTTTTGATGTTCTCCAGCGACTCTGGGTGAAAGATTATGAGGTGCGACTCCTTGCCGCTGTATTTAATGGCCAGCCTTGCCTCCGCCCCTTGCTGAGCCTGGCAACCCTGCACCTGCCAGCACCAGCAGGAGCGCTCGTTGCACAGTTCCTACGCCCACTTTGCAATGCTTTGATGTATAACTTAGGGGACTTGCAATTCGCGGCAAAGAATTTCCGTAGAGTGTTACATGTCTAATAATAATCGCTGCAGAACTTGTGGAAGGCGCTGGACCTTGAGTGGAGTCCTCAGCTGCAGCCACTTGTGAAGGCGCTGAGCTCCAAGCTAAGAGGCGACATGCTTGGCTTGGTGATGAGAGCGTATTCGAACCTCTCGCCTGGCAAGCTGGGAGTGCTGCTGGGATTGCCCGAGCAAGAAGCCATGCAGCGTGAGTACTGCCCACACCAGTTCCGCCTACCTGGTGTCTTCCTACTGTTTCATGTGTAGCAGTCTTATCAGAGTCCCAAGAGCTGGTGATGGGCTCGTTCACGTTGGTAGCGTCCGGGTTCCTGGGGGTTGCTGCAACCGCGAATTGCATTTAGAGGGTGTAGCTCTGGAAGTGATTGTGCTGGATGCAAGATAAACAAAAGAGTTGCAGGAATGTCTGACTCAGTAGATATCTTTGCTTTGATGGGCATTGCAGCATCTCGTATGAGTCAGGAGCCCTCAGATATAGTTGCTGTTAGCATCTCCTACGTTGCTGGTAGGCTAGTGTGTGGGCAGGCAGGCAGAAGTGGTTGGCTCCATTGCAACCTTCCCTGTATCTTGCGTCAGTGGCGCCCTAGATACTGGCCGGGCACATTGAATGAGGCAACCTCATGTTAATGTACGGTCTGTGTTGTTGTACGCAGTTGCCAGGGAACAAGGGTGGGAGCTGGACGAAGCGAGCGGGCTGCTGCTGGTGAAGTCAAGGCCGGCAGCCTCGCAGGCGCATGCCTCACAGCAGCAGCTGCAGCGGCTGGCCGAGTTTGTGGTGCACCTTGAAGCATAGGCAGCAGGTGGAGGAGCTGTTGTCCACCCGCTTCCGGAGCCAGGGGCACCTGTTTGGCGAGCTGACGAGGGCAGAAGGCAGTCCTTGTGGTGCATCTTGTAGCCCGGCGGGCTGGCATGACAGGATATGAGGCTGGAGAAGGTAGTTCAAGCCATGGCTGGCGCGCCTGATGGGCATAACGACCACATGCTGGCAAGCAAAGCAAGGTACACCTGGCTGGGTCTGGGGGGTGGTGACGGGCAGTGCTAAGCCAGTGTGGCAGGTGTGAGAAGCCCGTGTAGAGACCTTTTTCTACCACTGCAGTTCACTTGAGCCCATAGTGGGCAAGGACATGGATAGGCAGGGCTTATGAGATCATATGTATGCCGCACAGCCTTGAACTAACAGTTTGCCTTAGCTGTTGACCGACCTTGTTTGAAAGTTGCTGTATGTGAGGCAAGTCCGAAGGGCATGTCATAAGATAATAAGCAGATAATGAAAGCGCAATTTGCAACCGAGGAAAAACTGGCAATGCAGCAGCTGAGGTTTGCAGGAATATAATAAGGCAAGACTCGGGCTCATTCTGCATCCAGCCCTTTCAGTCCAGTCCAGCCCAGCTCTACTCCCTATTCGCACTACCTGCCACCCATGCTATTAATAAGCTAATAAAACCGCTGAGTAGCACATACATCAGAACCCTCACGCCAACGCAGTCACAAGTAGTTCAAGGCAGCGTGGGACATTCTGTTTTAAAACAAACTTCTAAACCCTGGCTGAACCCGGCGGCAACATGAATAGATGTTGACAGCCCACCGACACGAATGCCTACTTGAGGCGGGCCACAGTTTACTGCCGCTCCTTTGGCTGGACAGCATTCGCCTCCAGGGCACACACCTGTGTGCACTCTGACAGGCAATACTTGCGGCTGCGGAAGCCCTCCTTGAAGACCACTATCTCCCTTCGGACGCTCATCGGCCCCAGGCCAGGCGCTCCTGCAAGGTGGAGCATGTCCAGGCCTTACTTGGGATATGGCAGGAAACAAGACAGCATTGCACTGTTTGTGCCTCCAATACTCAGAAAACCTGTAGCCGGAAAATGGGATGGGAGTCTGCGCGCAGCCGCGGGCAGTGACAGGGCTGGATCATAATGTCAAGACACACATGCAGGATACAATCAGCGTGCTCACCTTGACCTCCTCGTATGCAAGTCGGCACGCAAGTCCGTGTGCACTGCTGCACTTGCTTGCCCTTGGGCCCCTCTATGAGAGCTCCCAGCCGAGGGGCCTTGTCCCTGGCTGCAGCAGCACAGGGCAGCCAACAGCCATCAGTCGTAAGTCCTCGCCAAGCTGCCCCTACCACCAAGAGGGACACAGGGTGCACCCAGCCTACAGCAGACGCTGTTGAAGCGGACCATGACGGAGGTTAAGGGTAGGGAAAGCATCAGGCAGCAGGGTGGCACAGCACTGCTAGGCGGAAAGGCAATTCCTGCTTCCCGCCAGCCAAAGAAGCTTACCGCCATCAGCTGAAGACAAGTCCTGGGGCACAGTGATGAAGTACTGCTCCTCCTCGCTCTCCTGTGGGCGCACTGTGAAGTTGCTAGTGTTCGCAAGTGCTGGTGTGCACAGAACCTGCACACCAGTGCTGAGACCTCCACTGGGATGCCGCTGGTAGGCTCGTACTTGCAGGTCTCCACTCGTGAAACGTTGTCAGAGTAACATACCACTTGAAGGGCGGCAAGGAGAGCTGCTAGGAGCTGGTTGCTCTTCTGAGGCCGCTCTTGAGGCTGTTTTGTCCTAACAGGGTGTGGACCATGTGGCACACGCAGGGCCGCCGCGCTACGCAATAGTCGGGTGCTCTTCTTGAGCGAAACTATCCTTTGTTTGGACAAACTGGTAGCCCAAACTCGCAGCCTGGCTTGAGGTAAAGTTGTGATGATCATGAAGGTCCTTGGATTGAGTAGGTATATGCTGCAAAGCATAGAGCAAGACCTGCTGGCAGCACCACTATGAAGGAAAGGAGATCCAAGACCCCAAGCTCATCCCCGCCAGGAGACGAAGGCGCAAGACAGACCAGGTGTCCAAGTTCGTTGCTGGAAGCTCGTTGCATTTCCGGGATTGGTGCATTTGCAGTGTTGCAACTGTGTTGTAGCTGCATGCATCGTGTGGTTCGAGCGGCCGCAAAGACGACCATGGCACAGGCTAAGGTAGACAGTGGGGTGGCCTCGGCACTCAGAGAGGTGATTGCAGCGACAAGGGCCTCTGCAATAGCATTTTTTAAGGATGAGCCAACTCAAGGGCACACACCCCCACAGCTTGTTAGTCCAAGCCAGCAGCCCCAGCCAGCTCAGCACGCCAAGTGACGCACTTCCCCAGCAGCACTGGGATAAGGGTGCTGTCTACTCGTGCAGGTGGTGGCCAGGGTGCAGAGTGCCTCACAGCGGGCTCACAGGGAGCGCCTGCCGCGGTTGGTGGCTGTCAGCAAGACGAAGCCTGTTGAGGCGTTGCAAGAGGCTTACGATGCTGGGCATCGAGACTTTGGGGAGAACTATGTACAGGTGAGGAAGGGTGCTCCTCAGTTGAGAGCGCTGGCCGGGAGGGAGTGGTCGCTCCACTCTTAACGGCGATGCTTTTTCCGGGGTGACAGAGAGTCCAAGCCGCCAAAGCAGGTGATTAGGCTCTGTGTTGTCAAAATATAAACTGGGCAAAAGGAAGCGAAGAGTCAGCAGAGGCGGCTGGTCGTACTGCACCGGGCCAGTGATCCCATGCAAGCAAGCTCCAGCTTCTCCCTATCTTTCTGCATGCTTATAGCAGGCCTCCCGTCCTGGCAGTGTGTACGGAAACAGCACGCCGTCACTGTCGGTTTGGGCTAGCTTATCTAGTACGTCTTATTTGCAGGAGTTGCTGGACAAGGCGCCGCAATTGCCTGATGATATCCGGTGGCACTTCATTGGCCACCTTCAGTCCAACAAAGTCAAGACGCTCGTAGAGGGAGTTCCTAACCTAGCTATGGTGGAGACCGTAGACAGCCAGAAGCTGGCCAACAAGCTGGATGCGACAATAGCAGCGTTGGGTGAGCAGGGTGACCTGTAGGCTGCCGCCTTGCTCGAGGCCACATAAGGTAACATCTATATACTGGGGCGCGTAGCTTCCTCTGCAGTTCTATTCTGCTGGAGGCCTGCATCACACTTTGCATTGTTAACTGGAGCAAGGCCGGTCTCGGGTGGGTTGGTGTAACAACCCCTTTAGTCCCTTCGCCGCTCCCTGGGCCGCATGCGCAGGGCGGCCACCGCTGCCCGTCTTCGTGCAAGTCAACACGAGCGGGGAGGAGAGCAAGTATGGGGTGGAGCCAGGCGACTGTGTGGAGCTGGCCCGCCACGTGCATGACAACTGCTCCAACCTGCGCTTGGCGGGGCTTATGACAATAGGCATGCCAGGTGATGGAAGGATATCTGGCAGCAGAGACACTGAGCAAGACAATAGAGCTGACCCCTCTGGGTGCGAGGGTGATTGAGCGTCGCTTGGAAATTGTACAGCAAGTTCCTGCTGACCAGCTTGTGACACAAATCCTGCCGCTGAGGGTGACAGCACAGTCCCCTGCTTCGCCTCAGCATGTTGCAGTTGGGGGAGGGGGTGGGGAAGCTGGCTTGATTGTTCTCGCTAGAGGTGGACAAAAGGCACAAGAGGTGGGTTATGTGCCCACTACTTGCTGCCCTGCAGACTACTCCTCCCGACCAGAGAACTTCAGTTGTTTAGCTGATTGTCGAACGGCAGTCTGCGAAGCACTAGAACTGCAGGAAGCTGAGGTGAGGCAATGGGAGTTGCACTGTGAACGACAACGATCTCGCCGCTCTGTCAAGCTTGTGGTGGCCCTCTAGAAAGTTGTTTTGGATTTGGCATGCCACCTGCCAGGGGCGAGGCATTAGTGTTTTTCCAGCTGCAGGAAGGCTCCCTCTGTGGTGGCCTGCTGCCTCTGTCATGTATGCATGCCACCTAAGTCAGGAGTCCGCTGCTGTATGCTGACAGCTTTAATTAGTTTGTTCTGTGGCAGGTTGAGCTTAGTATGGGCATGTCGGGCGATTTTGAGCAGGCAGTGGAGATGGGCTCCACAAATGTGAGGGTTGGCTCTACAGTATTTGGTGCCCGTGAATACAAGCCCAAGAGCTGACGCAGAGCTGACGCAGTATGTGGCAAGTAAGCAGATGATGGGGACAGTCTTAGGCTAAGCTTGTGTGGGATTGGAACCTAGACTATAGAATAGCACATTTGTTGCCTTAATACTTGCCCCTCCAGCTAGCCTTGGCTCATGTTCTGCTGTCGGGCGGCACGGCGTCGCCAGCAAAATTTTCGCCTCTTTGGCCTGAAAGGTGCCCTGCTGGGCCTTTGCTCGCCAAAAAGGCTCAGGTCCGTTATGCAGTTGGGGGTGAGAATACCCGACTGTGACTTGCTTCCTGGAAGAGGCTAGCATTGAAGGCACTGCTGGGCTGTATCCCGCCAGCAAGTCAGGACAGGCGCTGCCATGCTGGAGTCTATTAGTGAAGATTGCCCCTGGTGCTGGTGATCTGCTGCTCACCTCTTTGCCACACTGTAGCTCGTTCTCTGTCAGCTAGAATGCACTGCCCACTATACCTTTGGGTCTTGGGGCACCTGCTGGCATTGCTTCTCCGCATTCCTTGGTGTGGCCACTTTGTGTTCAACCTCTCTTGGCGGTCAGCTTGCAGCCTCTTGCTGCAACCCCTCAAGCGACTGTTGACTCCGTGCTGGGCCCGACCTTTACGTATCAGTGCGTGCCAGTCCTCGCCGGCCTGGTCACCAAAAACAGCAGATGTATGCTGCTAAAAACACCTGACTGTGATTGTCATGCCATCTGAGGTTTTGTGACCAGAAATGTTTCTGTGCTTTGATAGGATATGTGTTGTAGTGCTTATATAACACACATCGACTCGCTACAGGTACTGCCTGACTAGCCAAACCGTGTTGCGCATTGGGGCAGTGCGCAAGTGCACTCGGCCCCGCGGCCTCCCCGGGGTGATTATGTGGCCCGAATCCCGGGCCCGGGGCTGTTCATCGCTGTTCACTATCTGCCTCCATTGTTCCCAATGGTATTTATCAAACATCTCTGACTTCTTACTTGGGTGATCGCAGAAAAAAGATAGGTTTGAGACCTGGTCGCAGTACCAGCCTAGCTTGTCGATCTAGCCCTGCGAGTGATCTTGCCTGTGACAATCCAGTCCTTAGTTTGTCATGACATGTCAGTAAGACGCCGAGGGAGCGCAGCAGCTTGCAGCTCAAAGGAGGGCTAGGTCAGGAAGCCAGGCCGCTCAGGCCATCCAAGCTGAAGGGGGCTCCCAAGCAAACAACAACTGTGAGTGACAGCCCATAGGCACAAAGCGCCTGTGCCACCTCCGCTAGTGCAGCACCGGTGTAGCGTCTG
Source organism: Parachlorella kessleri (assembly GCA_001598975.1). NCBI lineage: Eukaryota > Viridiplantae > Chlorophyta > Trebouxiophyceae > Chlorellales > Chlorellaceae > Parachlorella > Parachlorella kessleri. The sequence goes on along the minus strand of BBXU01000876.1, from coordinate 664 downwards.
TGTGAACTGTTTCCAGGCAACGCAGATAGTTCACAGTGCGACATATTCAGATCTTTGAAACAGCCAGTTGGGAGCTCAGCTCAAACGGAATCCGTAAAGGAACCGACGCCTGCTCTTACAGCAAGACTTGAGCAACGCAAAAGCAAAGCTTTCAAGTGGCACCAGTTTGCTTGGCACCCAAGATTTGGTCTTGGGAGCTGTTTTAGCACCTCTCGAGGCCCAAGACCTACAGGATATGTCATTCTACAACTCTTACTGAAGACCATCCTATTGAACCCCTGTTGCAGGCCGCACCCTTCACAAAAACCGGCCTGTACCAGAAAGTGCCACTTAACCGCCCACCAAGAGCTATTGAGGGGCCTACTACCTGCCGCTGGCCCTGGAAGCACAGATAAGTGGTCAACATGATGAGTACTCCGCCGTACAATAAATTTTAACACAGCCCAGTGGCTGTTCGCTTCAAGCGTGTTGCTGGCAAGCCAGAGCAGAATGCAGCTGGCTGACATGACCAAGCTTGCGACGGCTGCTGTTCGGGTGTACTTGCAGCGTCCCATGCCTGAAGGCAGGGGGAAGGACGCCCAGGACCTCGGAAGTGTGGGGTGATGGAAACCAGACTCTCGAGTAGACTGCAAAATAGGGACAAAATACATGGGATTTCACAACC
>BBXU01000875.1:0-88916 GCA_001598975.1 Parachlorella kessleri | reverse complement strand
TTGAGTTAAGATGTAAGAAAGGGAAAGATTACTCCATGCCTACTTGGGGCCTAGCCCCGTGGGACTTCCCCAAAGATTAGACAGTGGTAAATGGGCTTGCGGCATGGGTTAATGACACCACGGCTGTGTGCACCTCCCCCTCCCGGCAAGGCCGAAAAGTCAGGAGCCTCCCGGGTTCGAACCCGTGACCCATGGCACGACAAGGGGGTCCCTTATCTTGGTGGCATCCCATGGCGGGGATGTAAGCCTTGTAAGTCTTACAAGTTCCCTCCCCCTGTGGGGCAGGGAAGTCTTACATGTTAACTCTTACAAGTCAACTCTTACACCTAGGTGTAAGAGTGTGCACCTAAACTTTTCAAGGGTCGGATAATCAAGGCAATATCCTATCTGCTGTCGAAGACACAACAAAGTGTTCATAAATTGCTGCGCACCTCCTATCTCAGGTCGGTGGGAACTTCAGGTGGTGCGACAGTTCTAGAATACGTTATAAATCAGCTGAACGCACCTATCTCGATAGTATCCTCTGGTGTTTGGGTCCCAGAACTCCCTCTGGCGGGCGCTGTTAACAACACCCGTTGTTAACAAGATCTGGCTGCCCATATAAGCGCGTTCTTCAATCTACTAGATAATTGTGCGGACATGGGAGCCACTATGCGTTCTGTACTTGGGAACACCATGAGGCCGTCCCTTACCCTGCAGACCTCTGCACCTATGACTGTTGCATGAACCACACCTCTTTCTGATATTCTAACCAGGTGCACAGCCGTCAACTTCCTGGAAAGACGACAGGACCCCGATCACGACTTGGGGAGTCCATCCCACCAGGCCAGAAATCTCGGCTTGACTGTATTCCTACGGAGCCGCAAGGACAACATAGTACCCCGTCCTGTCTCGACCTGTTGAGTTACGTTGCCCTACGACTTGGCTTTGTGCAGGTTTCCGCAGAGGTGGTGGGTGTCGTGCAGGAGACAGAGAATGCTTCTGGGCTAAGGGTTTGAGCTCTTGGACGATGGATCCGTTTCATAGGTGGGTACCTGTTTGTGTGAGCTGTCGGGCCTGTTAACAGGATGGGGTCAACAGCACTGCCTGACCAAAAGCACCTGCTTGACCAGGGAGGTTTCAGGCTTCAAGGGTTACCGACCACCTTGCTTTCAAGCACAGAATGCCTTCTACTCAGGTCGATCCAGATATCGAAGCCACCAGAAAGGCTCGGTATTGGGACTGGTCTTTGCATTTCTGAGTGCACACCTTAGGAGGCCAGGCTCACGCCACGTCACGAGTTCCCACAAGCTGTGACCTGATGGTAAGCCCGAAGTCTCTCAGCTAATATATAGCAGGCAGAGACCACACAACGTGCCAGGCGGCCCAACTCAGCCTCCTCCCTTGTGGGGCGTGCAGGCTCTTTGTATGTCACGCTCGGCTGAGAAACCCGTAGTGGGGCATGACTGGCCGGCTGTGGAGCGCTTTGGCGTGACGTATCATCAGAACCCCGCAACCAACCACTGGCTCTCTGCCAGCGAGGTTCTGATCCCAGACAATGGAGTAGGGCAGGTGAAATCCTGGCTGCTGCTAGTGTTGGTGGGGCGTGTCTTGCTTATTTGTCGAGCCGAAGTGCATAAATGGCTGGTGGTGGGTCAGCCAGCCGCTAGTTGTTCAGGTTTGTTGGAAGGCGTGCTGTATGCTGCATAGTAAATTTGAGCTTGCTGCGGCCTCCTACTTCCTCCTGCTTGGTCTGCTGCTGCATCACCGAGGGTTTGTCCGACTCCTTCGATCTGTAGCTGATCACCATAAAGCTGCCCACTCTTGCAGGGAGACGAGGGGCAGGGGCTTTTGAACAGCCTCCTCCCCATCAAGAAGGAGCCAGCTGCCCCACCCGGCCGCGGAGAGCCTGCAGTCCTGCCTAGCCCCCGGGCGTTCAGCTTCCCTGCATCGCCGCGCCCCACAGCAGCGCCCACCCTCGCTGCCAGCCTGCCGCCAGTAGCGGTCAAGGCAGCCCCTGCGGCTTCCGCGCGAGTGCGGCGCGCCACAGCGGCTGCATGGAGTGGCGCTTCTGCTGCACAACGTGCTGGCTACCCTACATCCCCGCCTGCCAAAACAAGCGAGGCTGGAAGTGCCAGCACTCGTCCACTGCCAGTCGCAACAGCTGCCAACAGCAACACGGTCAGCCCAGGTTGCGTCGTGCTGGCAAGGTCAGACAGTGGCCCTGGCTACTCCATCTCCCTGTCACCGATGCCGGTTGACCACACGCCGCCCCACCCCTCCTGCGGCGAGGCACGCAGCAGTGGCAGCCGCGGCCGCCGTCGCTTCTCTGCGGCACCCAGCTCCCCTGACGATGAAGTAGGGCATGTGGACATGGCAGAAGGTGCAGCAGGCCGTTGCGGTAGGGCTGTCACCGGCACTCGCAGGGTCCGCCGGCCTGTGGCCCGCCTGAGTTACAAGATTCAGCACCAGATCAAAGCCATGTGCGACAGGAAAGGCCACCGGCTGAAGGTTAATCACTTCGGAAGGAGGGCGGTGCGCAAGCTGGAGGTAAGCATGCCTGTGACGCTGAAGCAGCTGCTTTCACCGTTGTGCTGCCTTTTAGGAGGCCGCACAGTAGGATGGCTGAGTGGCAAAGGCTTTGCAGAAAAGCGGCTGCACGGCTTGGCTAGCGTTACGGTGCTGAATGCAGTGCATGAGCCGCACTGTTCTGTGGCAAATCACACGGGACATGGCAGCCCGGGCACGTAGGATTTACTCCACCCTGTGCTTCTGCCATCTAGCCTTGCCCCTACATTTTTATGCTGTACCTCATGAGAGGTACGGCTTCTTGTACCGATGGCCCCTCCATTGCCTGCTACTACAGGAGCTGGGCAGCGAGGCCAGGCAGTGCTGCTGCCTGCACTGCATCGACACAATGTTTGACGAGGAGTACTGCTGCGGAAGGCGTACCAGGAATGTGGCCACCTGGGTGCTGGAGGCTCTGGACAAGGCAGCAGGGCTTTTCAAGGACAGCTGCGTCTAGAGTGAGGCGGGCCAACTTGCATAAGTTTGAGCGGAACCCATAACATCCATCTAACGTGAGGACGGACATGGACAGGGCGTCTGCACACACAGTGCTGTCACCCCAAGAACATCGCACCAAAAAGACAGTAAAAAAGTTGTTGACGACGTTATGCACGTGCGTACTTGTGTTGTTTGAGTAATAACATATGAAGTACGGCTCTGGAGGGTAGCGACAACAATTCTAGCAGTAGCATGTCAGCAGGATGGCTGGCTCATGTGCACTTCTTTTAACCCTCAACACTTTGCTAGGGGCATGATCTGCAGTGGTTTTGTGTGACCCAGTTGTTTGGCCACTGCCTCTGTTAAGTCGCAAGTCTTGCAGTTGCTGACAAGGGCTGCAGCCATATTGTTTGTTTGATGGTGGCGTGGTTGTCATTGCGAATTGGGGCGAGATACTGTGCAGTTACGCTTTTTAGTGTTTGTCGGCTTGCTCAGAGTGTGCGTGTGATGCAGTATGGTGGTGCATCATGGGTGCGTGAGGAGCTCTTCATCTAAACTGCTACTGGCTGTTGTGCGCGTGTTATGCATCGTGGGTGCACAGGAGCTCTTTGTTTGAACTGTTGCCGGCTGTTGATGCAGATAGCCATAGTATTTGACTCGGTTGTATATAATTGAACCTGGTCTTGGGGCTCATGGGGGACGGTGTGACGCAGCCTGCTTTGTTGACAGTGGGGCACATGGGTGAGCTGAGACAGGAGCTGATGCTCATATGACTTTTGCCATGATTTTCGGCCGCATGTTACTGACAGTGTTTGCGATGTTTTACAACCAAAGCTTTAAAAAAGAAGACAGCAATATATCAAGATCAGCCAGTAGCCGCAAAAGTCAGAAAGTGAGGCGGCCTGCCAAGGGTGGAGAGGAAATTGGTTGGCCGAAAGAGCCCAGAACACCCAAGATGATGGATATTAACGGCATGGAGACATGGTCGAAGCAGACTTGGGGGCCTGCGCTGCACCCTGCGGCCAGACCACACCCTCGGCAGTCACATGAGGTCCACACGCGGCCCACCAGTAGACATTCTATGCCCTCACTTTGCAGTTACCTCCTCTATCGAAGTACCTGCCACCGAAAACAAATAGAGGCCAAATCTACCCAGCTGATTGTCAACAAAAACTCCATGCACCTTAGTCCTTGAGTCCATGTGACTCCCTATCAGCACGTAAGAGAACCTCCTGCCACTCATCCTCGCGTCCGAAGATACCCAGCGCTGCCATTGCACAATGCTCAGGATGCTGCCGTGGTGGCAGTGTCTGCGCAGGAGGGGTGCAGTGTGGGACAGGGTCCATCCATCCTACCGTACTTGTCTCGTGCCACATACTGCACAGAATACTGGGTGTTGGCTGCCAGCGGGTGTGAGGGCCACCCCTGGCCGCTGCATGCTTTGATTGTTGTGTTATAGCCTTGGTTGGCCTCAAAAACTGGCACCCGGCCGGTGGCAACCAGCACTGGTGCTGGGAAGTCGCCAGTTGCTGGGTCAAACACTGGCAGGCTGCGGACGGAGTAGATGACTAATGCTGGCTTGCTCAGGTTGAACTGCATGAAGAGCCCATCCTGCACAAAAAACAGCAACAAGGAAATGGTCAACACGAGTGGTTCATGATATGAAACAGGCCAAGAGCAGGAGGAGCTAGTAGTGACCTCAGACACCAGGGCGTGTTGGCAGGTTCTTGGTAGGGGGCGGAACCTACTCACTGTGAGCTGTTGCCCAGTAGGGAAATCAGGCCCAGATGTGAACGAGGGCGGGACACCGCTCTCGAAGCTTAGCTGCACCCTAGCCGGGCGACCATAGACGTTAGCCCCAGAGGCCGGCTGCCAGGACGTATTACTGGAGGCACCCCCAGCCTGCTGGTTCCAGGCCTGGATGGTGCCGCTCTGCATGATTCGCACGTCAGGCTTGACCTGTGCCTGGCTGCAGGAGATGATTGCTGAGAAAGAAGGGCAGCTGCCATCACTGCTGGCGAGCGTGTCCCCTGCTGCAGCCGTGGCTGCTGCCTGGCCAAAGTTGGAGCACTGAGGGGCGAGGCCCGTGTAGGTGGGAAGACTCGTTCCAGCCACGAGATAAACCTGCAAGGAGCATTAATACCAATCTTACCCCAGCTTCCAAGACACCCTGAGGCGAGGCACACACCTGCGTGTACACGCGTCCAGATGGCCTGTGCCAGAAGAAGTGGTGCAGCAGGTACTAATGTGAAGCCCCAGCAGCCCCGTAAAGGCCCCACAACCGTGCTGTAGGATCAAGCCACATGAGCGATTGTGGTATCCCACTCAGCAGCTTTCAGAAAGATGTGTGTGGCATAAAGACTTGCATTGTAAGTGTCGCTGGCCTGGCCCAGCCCTCCTCGAAAGCACTTGAGTTCTGACTGCGGTGCAGTGCGCAGGGACTCGAATGGCAGTGGCGCCAGGTTGCCTGTGACAATGCCACTGGCTGGCTGTGCTGGCGAGCTGGTCGACAGGTTTCCTGCCACGACATTGCTGCAATACCATGACTCGCTGCACGGGCAGATGCCGGCTGGAAGGGGGTTGGCTGCCAGGATGTCAGATATGGAGGGGTCACCAGACACGCAGGAGTAAGTCCTGCATGGAGGGCATGGTGACCGAATGATGACCGTCATCATCAATCCCTAGCTCCAGCGTGCAATTTGCCCATCAAGGGAATTCTGTTAAGTCACACACGGGGACAGCAGGCAATGCTGCTAAGGAAACAAATAAGAAGGCCCAACCGGCCTGCCATGGTGCAGCGGGTCTTGGAACCCTACGGAATACCTGTACATAGAGTAGTACACCACTCCAGCCCTGTCAAGCGTGGCATTGATGCGCACGGAAAATGTACCCAGACTCTCGTCCACAGCCATGCTCGCAGCCGTCAGGGTGGTAAATGTGGGAGCGACTGTGGCAGGGGTGTAGATATCTGAGATGCGGACCACTTGAGCTCCAGGCAGCGGGCTGTTGCCATCCATTGACAGGGTCACGAATGCCTGCATCGAAGGGAGCGTGCTATGTGTGAGGTATGGCCTCACTCACCCACAAAGGTGCAGTGCTCGGAACACATAGGCAGCTGATAGAGCAGCAGCCCTTCCACCAGGCGATGTCAGTACAGCAGCTGCACCGGGTCTTGGCTGCAAGCAGGCAACATGTGGCCCCTACCGTGTAGCTGACACCTGACTGCAGCCCAGACACGCTTGCCCACAGCTTCCTTGTATCCTTAGCATCACCAGCTTCCCATGGCAGGGCTCCTGCCCTTGTCATGTTACCGGCGGCTGCAACACTCTGGCCGCTGGAGCCCTGGCCTTGTAGTATGTCAGTGGCACTGGGAGCGGTGGCCACCTGCAGAGGGATGCAATGACTATGCCTGTTATGGCTTCAGGTGCGCACGGTGACGGACTCAACCCGGCTTCGTTCACTCTGAGAACATCTCTAGTAAAGGCAGCCTCCACCGAGCACACAGGAATCCTCCATTACACTCAGCAAATTTCCACACTAGCCTCACCTGGCTGGTGGGCAGCACCACAAAGAAGGCCCAGGCCTGCTTGGTCACCATGGCGGACACAGCAAACCCGCTGCTGGTGATGTTGGTGACAGTCGGGAAGCCACAGGCAAACTTGGCTGCTGACAGATCTACTGTCTTAACAGCATACATCTCGGGCGCTGACTGGATGTTGGGTGAGGGCACCAACCGGTCCTCTGTGGCCAGCAGGAGGTAGTACACCGTGTTGTTAGTTAGGCCGGTGAAGGCTGGCAGGCTGACAGCCTGGCTTGCTGCAGGCACTGGGGTACAGCCGGACGCCACCACATCGAAGCCTGCCAGGCCTGGCACCCTCGAGAAGATAGAGGCCGGGGTGGAGAGGCAGCTGATGTTTGCAGGGTAGCAGGTGGGGAAAACAAGCGAGCCGGGGTTGGTAGTACCGCTGGCCCCGGCAAGCAGCCTTCGCCCAGGGAAGTCGGCTTCCCCTGCCTCTGATGCCTCACAAGCGGCACACTCGACTGCCCCACGCAGCTGGCGCCGCCTGTTGCCCGAGCTTGCCGTGGGCAAGCTGGCTATGGAGGTCCACTTGCCCGCGTCTACCTGGGGCGCAGCCAGCCCGGCTGTGGGCTTTGCCACCAGGAGCATGTAATACGCTCCACCTGCTGCATCCATGCTGAGGCTGTAGCCAAAGCTGGTTGCTGTGATGGAGGCGGGCCCAGACGCCGGCAGTAATGCTGGGGCTGTGGTATCGGGGGCCGTTGTTAAGGGAAGCATGAGCGGCGAGGGGTCGAGATTGCCCTGTAGATCCTTAGATACCATGAAGACCTGCAGCCACAGGAAACTAAACCTGTCAGGATGGAGCGCTATACTCAGCCTGTGGCATCTCCACACTCAGCGCTGCTTTCATGATCTTTAGAACCACTGAGGCGCCCCTGTGCTCATTATAAGCTCCTTGCAGCTGCGCATGGAGACCCACGTTGGCAGTTGCTGCTGCTGACCTGGATAGCAACCAGCGACTGACCTTGTAGGAGGTGCCGCCGAGCAGGCCATACACGCTTTGCTGACAAAGGCTGCCAGCGCAGGGAGGCTGTATCCTTACTATGGCCCACTCGTTAGCAGCATCCACACTGAAAGTCCCGTTGGCAACGAGACCACCCGTGAAGGATGCAGTGTTGGCCTCCAGGACATCACTGCTGGAGGGCTCCAGGGACTCGAATGCCAGGTTGTAAGGGCCATACTGGGTGTACATGCTGGCATGCATGACAGCATAGAAGACGGTCCCTACAAACCACAAAGGAGTTGCGAGAGTTATTCCAGCCTGAGAGCTTTGCCGTAAGTGTTTGTGCAGCAATGTTGACATTTGTTGCAAGTGATAAGCTGGTAGGCAGCACGACCAGACAGCGCATGATTGTCGTAGGCACAGCTTGAAGCAAGCGAACCATATGCCACCACATGCTCATGCGATCACCCACCTGGCTTCCTCAGTTGGATGTTGAGAACGAAGGCATTTGAGGTCATGTTACTCAAGTAGGGTTCGTCGGCATCGTTCGTGAAGAAGTTCACTGCAGTGGCCCTGGCCACCGAGTTTAGCACTTGCACGCTGCTAACGGCAGCCCCATCTGGGGTGGAGGCTACCTGCACAGCAGGAAGGAACCCAACCCTTGCCATAACCTTGCACTGCTAGTGCTGCCAGAGAGAGCAATCGTTGGTGCCACGAGTGAAATCTGACGGACCGGCATTAACCAAAAAATCCAGGAGGTAGTGGATGCTGGCATGCATGAAGCGACAGGTACACATCCAACCCTTCGAAGGCGGTGTGCGCACCATGAGGATTGTATAGTCCTGACCCTGGGATATCCTTGGGCATCTTGCACATTGTCGCTGAACTGCGGTATCAAGGCACCCTTGGTTGTACTGTCAGCAGGTTTAGGATTGTAGCCTTACAACCCTGTCTGCAGCTAGAAAAGGGAAATGGAAGGGTCCTCACCACTCTGTCCTTGCCACCCTGCATGCATGACATAGCTTACCATTGGTCGTGGTGCACTCTGACGACAAACTACTGGCCACGGATGAGATGCTAAGCGTTTCTCTCTGTCCAGCAAGAGGCACAGGAGTCCAGCCACAAGCCGTGGCGAGCTGCTGTAGCCCTGGTTGTGCAGTGCTGGGCTGGAGGCTGTCTACAGGAGCAGAAGCATCAAATATGGCAGCATTGGATACTGCGCTACTCTGTATGAGGTTCAACAGGGTGCTACCTGTCCCCGGCACCTGCAAGCAAGCAGGTGCAAAGCACTGGGTGTAAGCTGATGAGGTTTGCGGATTATGAAGAGCAGCCAGCCAGCAGCCCTTTGGAAATGATTCACTTACGAGCATCAGGTAGCACTCAAGCCAACCCATGTGCAGCTACATCCTACCTGCCACTTTGGCATGCACAAGCGCACCTGCTGGAGTTCGTTCGAAGTTGGGAAAACCATGTAGCTGATGATAGCCGGCTGGTCAAGCTGCACTGAGATGTCAAAGAAGGTGGCACCCGTGGCTGCAATCACTGGTGCTTGTAAAAACTGCGGCGCTGCAGGCCCCGGATCCTTCTTACGCTTTGAGGCTGGTATTAGCGTGGCAAGAAGGATAATGAGGAGTAGAAGGAGGGCCGCAGCCCCGCCAGCTATCCAGCGCTTGCGATGTGTCAACAGAGAGTCAAATAGCGCTTGCCAGAACCTGCACTGAGGCAAGGCAGGTTGGGTAGGTAGCAGGCTAAAGACAAGAGGCACGGTAATGGCATTTATGCAGCGTCACATATGCGGCTTCCCATAGCAAGTTGTGTGTCTCTACATCTTTGGGACTCACCCGCAGCCCTGATATTCCTGGTAAGACAGGCAGTTAGTCTGTTGCGGCGGAAGCTGCACATAGTGGCTTTCAGCCTGCACAGCGATCTGTGGCATTGCCACCTTCCTTTTGTAAGAGAGGGGGCTTGCCTCCAGGGCATCTGGCTCCTCATCTGCAGCAGGTGGTGCTTGTTTCATGTGCTGCTGCAAGGTCATGGTCACCCATCTTGCCCTACCCATAAGACACACTGACCTGCAACATATCGGCAGTCTTCCTGTCGCTGCAACTCAGCACTCAGCAACTGGCGGATTTGAGCCGCCTGGCTGCGAATGACCTCTGCTTGCTGCAGTATGCGGTCATCCTGCACGTCAAGCTGACCGTCCCTCTCCTCTAGAGCCTGCTGCAGCTCCTGTACCTCAGCATCGCGCTGCTGCAGAAGGCTACGAAGCTGGCCCATGCGTCTGTCCCAGGCCTCCCTGCATAATTGGAAGCAACATTTCTCGCACTTTGAGATATGCGAAACGTTGAACCATCCTCCGCTAGAGGTGTGGAGCTTGGATACGTGTACTTGCTGGATGGGAATACATGACATGTGAATCGTTATAGTTGTGCCTTGCTTGCAACAGCCACGGCACATGTATGTAAGGGAAGGCCTGCTGGTTCCAGCCTCAGTGTGCTTACTTGTCAAACTCATGCCCCGCCTGGGCCTCCTCCAGGCCATGTGAGTAAAGCCCCCGCAAGTATTCATACAAGTTGTTCGTTTCAAATGAAATCATGTCTTCCAGCTCCTGTCGGCTCATGAGGACAGCATCCTTCGCCCGACCTGCGGCCGGGTGTCGGCGCTGCTGCAACTGTGGCTCCTTGGACATGTCTTCTTGGCTCTGCCGGCTGTCAAAGGCAGGGTTGAAGCTGCTGTTTGTAGGGTGGGAACGTGGCGCCCCGTCAGCAGCCTGGGCAGGCGAGCCAAGCTCCCTGCTGCGGCCCAGGCTACCGCTGTCACAGGCCGCACCACTGGAGAATCGAATGTTCCTCTGCCGGGCTGGGCTGCCCCCTGGACTTTCCATGCGAGTGTGCCTGCAGTCAATGTCGTCCACTGAGCAGCACCTTGCTAGTATTTCCGAGAAGTCAACATCACAGAGCTATCGAAGTGATCCGTGGGTTCTGACCTTCGTAACAAGTAGACTGACACTTATTAACTGCAACAAATGAATTGCGTTGCTTGCTCTGGACAACTGGGTTTCCCAGGAAAAGGGAGGGAGCGCTCGGAGCGCCAGCGTGGCCTCCAATTAAGGCGATCGAAACGGACCCAGTGATGCTAGATCAGCAACTACAGCTGCAGTGTTGGGTATATCGTGCCTTTCCAGACTAGGTGATGATTTGTAGGCACGATGTGCGGCAGGGAGCTGTAGTGTGTCTCACCCTGCTTTAAAGCGAGTTCCTTGTCTCATAAAACAGCCTGAAGGAGCAACTGAGCTTTTGTCTTCGCTGGCTGCAGAGTTGCCAGATGGAGTTTCGACTAGGAGGCACAGGAGCTGGGCTTTTTGTCGGGTGCGGCTGCGGTGTGGGGTTCATCACTCCACTGTCGCTGCACTCTATACCTGTGCTAGGGCAGCTGGCATCAAGCCTGTCTGGCAGCCTAGGCAGCCTGGACGCCTCATTGGGGGGCCTTGGCAGCAGTGCCCGTCGGCGGGTGCGATCGCTGGGCATTCGAGGTCTTGAAGCGGGCTTTGGTTGCGGTGCGATGATAGGTGAGGCCCTTCACCACCATGAGTGCAGCTACTATCACATAATCTAGACAGGCTGCATGGGGGACCTAGCAGCACCTTAGTGGGATCAATTGCCTTCCCGCAGAAGCTATTCAAGCCGTGGTCAGGTTTATCCTGGTTAATGGGGCTTTGAAAGCAATGCTAGTATGGTAGTGTGCTGTAAGCCTCAGAGTAGCAGACTGGTCTGCAGGGTACGGGTACGGAGCTGGGCTGATGCTCACACCTGATGCGGTGCACAAGGTGAAGGCGACAGCTGCGGGGCTGCAGAATCAGCTGCTAAGGAGAATGCCCCCAGACTGGAGGGCATGCGTCAAGGCACAGGCAGCGCAGCAGGCAACGACATCTGCAGCCTCAAGAGGGACTTTGTTGCCAGGAATTTCTGGGCTGGATGAGGCTGGGCAGGCGGCTTGGAGCAGCCCCACGGTGCCAGGTAAGCAGCTTCTTTGTAGGAAGGGCTGGTGTGGGCTGGAGCGCTGGACCGAGCATGGGCTTCAAGGCTTGGCTGTATTGCTGATGGTGGCAAATAGCGCAAGGTGTCTGAACAGCTGGCTTGGGGTGACCAGGTGGTGTGTAAGGCATGGGTGCTGCCAGTGTCTGACTTGCCCATCTGCAATGGCTAGGACTTAGCTGGCTAGCTTCTCAACCTATTAGCATGGGAGGCAGGTAGTGCGAACAGGGAGTAGACCTGGGCTGGACTGGACTGACAGGGCTGGCTATTCCTGCCTCTGCAGGATCTGACAACCTTGCGCCGGCTCCCTTTGTCCAAAAAGGGCAGGAGCAGCAGCAGCAGCAGCAGGACGTTGGCGAATTGGCTGACTTGATGCGTCTGGTCCTCAAGCAACAAAACCTGCTGGATGACTTGCAGCAACAAGTTACACTGTTGCAGTCTGCAGTGTGCCGTCTAGACAGCAGTGCACCTGGGTGTAAAACAGGACAGTGACCCGGAATTGTGGATTGTGAACAGGAAGAGCATGACAAGTATGTTTCAAATATCGCAGGCTGCATCTCCGGATGTGGCAAGGAGTACCAATGGGATGTTCAACGATAAGCCATGAAGACGTAGGATGGAGCAAAAATGAGCTCAGTACCTGGTCAAGCATGAGGTAATGCCCACGGAAATGTACAATTGTGGCTCAAGTACTTCAAAGGCTAGACAGAAATGCTCATGTCCACAATACACACGAGTGCAAACAGATAGATGTAGACCTGCACGTCCTGCAACCTTGCATGTGTGTGACTGGTCTGCTTCTGTCTTTGCGGCGGCAACATTGCCGTCGCATAGGTTACTCATTATGGTCTCTGGTCAGGTCGACCACAAAGCTGGAAAACCCAGAGGAGACAGCACCAGAAGGGTTGGGAGCTCGCGCAGGGCTGGCAGCATCCTTGGGGGCCTGCCCAACAGGGTGCTCGGGCACATCCTCACACCCAGGCACACTGGCTGCTCCCGCAGCTGCCTGGCCGTCGCTGTCGTCTACCAAATCCACAATCTCTATCACACCCTGCTCCTGTGCTTGCTGCTGCTGCTGCTGGGCTGTCGCAGGGCCAAGCTGAGATTCTGCCTTAACAGAGGCCTGGAGCGCCTGCCAAACCCGGGCTTTGTGCTCCTCCACTGGGGTAGGCTTCCTGTCAACCTCTGCACCGTCGGGGCATGTGTTGCCGGCAAGCCTACTCTCCTGCTGGCGGCCTGCCTCTGGGTGTGCATGCGCCGTCCCAGTCGGCTCTGCTGCTGCTGCTGCTGCTGCTGCTGCTGCTGCTCCTGCCATTGCAGCTGGGAGCACAAGATCTGCGGCAGGTGGGCTGCCCGCATTGCCAGGTGCTCGGCCCGCAGGAAGCCGACCCAGGCCTGCCTCGGCACAAGCCTGGCTTTCTAAGACTTCAAGCTTTTCGCAGCCAGGCAAAGCTTTGACAGGGAGCGGTGAAGGACATGCCCCAGGTTGCTGGTAGCTGGTGTGGCCGCCCACCGAACGCTCGTTGCGCTGGTGCAGCTGCAGCAGTTCTTCCCGTGGCAGTGCTGGTGAGCTTGACAGCTTGGGCCGCTTGTTATCTCGCTCAGCGGTCTGTGGCTGCAACTGCCCTGTGGAGCCTCCTGCTGGCAATCTTGCCATCAGCTGCTGTTGCTGCCGCTGCTCCTGTTGCTGCAACTGCTGCTGTTGCCCTTCCTGCTGGTGCGCATGTGACAGCACCAGCTGCCCCTGCTCTTGCTGCTGCTGCTCCTCTGCATCAAGGCCAGGCTGGCTGGCATTGCAATAGCCCTTCAGGTTGGGCACAGGATTCAAAGCTGGCCTGCCCGCTGCCGTCTCATATATCGCGTCTGTCAGGGCCTTGGCGAAGAGGAAGGGCACAGCATTGCCTGCCCAGGAGCAGGCCAACAGGTTCATGCGTCAATGAATCGCGATGCAATGCAATCAATGCGTCAGTGGACTGGAAAGCACTTGAGCCTTGGCGAGAGAGACTCACCACCCACATAAGATGCACTAGGGGCTGCAGGTTGCATTCTGCATTTGGATTTCAAGTCAGTACATTCCCCAAACCTGACGCCATGATGCAAAGCAGCACACAAAGTGTACAACCATCACCAAATTAGACAAGCTCAGGATGTTGAATGATTCGCAAGTCCCTCGTCAAGTTTTGGGAGGTGTACACTCACCCACTTGCCGCCCCTGCTCAGCAATGGTCCCCAGCAGCTTAATGCTGTCAGGCATGCTCTGAGCACGCTTGCGCTCGGCTATGCTGAACCACCTGAAACAACAGGGTGGGAGCACAGTGTATCGCACTGGTATAGCCGCGTGCCGTGCACCTGGCAGTCAAAACCTGTGTAAATGGGCGCTGGCTAGGAGCCACCTGCAAAGTGTGGGGACTGCCACATGCAGGCGTGTCAGGCGCCGCAGGTCAGCAACCAGGGCATCCGTTTGGACTCGCTTGGCAGGGTAGATCTTGGAACTACTTGAGGAGCCCCTCACTCCCTTCTAGCCCTCAGCAACAGCCAACATCGAGGACCAACAGCCCACTCTTGCGCCTTGACGATGCCCATAATAGGTATAGCGGCAAATATCATCATGTCTCCGTATACGGATGTCTGTGTATATAAACACATGCGACAAACAAAGACACGTCGATACATCTATCAACCCCCCAAAGCAACCCCTACTTTCCCAGCTGACAAACCAAGCATACCTGGGCTCCAAGGGGTGCTGGTTGGGCGCCCGCCTGCCGTTCTGGATGCCCAAGTGGTACTGCGTGCAGATGGTGGGGAAGAGCCGGTCGGGATCCACAGGCGCGGCTCCCCGCTGGCCCGCCGCCAGCCGGTGATGCCACAGGTTGCTGTCAGCGCCCCGGCGCATATACTCAGCGTAACGGCTGGGCGGGTGGGGGGGCGGGTGGGGGTAGGGGCAGCACTCGCGGCCTAGTTTCTGCAGCCGGCCCTGCTCCTGTAGGGAGGTAGAAGGACCCGCGGCTCCCTCTTCCTCATCTGGCTCTGAGCCTGCGGACAGGCAGGCAGGCAGGTGGGGAGTATTGTGTCCAGTTGACAGCACAAGGAAAAAAGGGAGCAGCAAAGCAGGAGAAGGGAGCTGTTGTGCTTGCTGGCTGCCCCACCCTGCCACCAAATGCAGGGCCTGATTAGCAGCAGCAAACGGCAGAGCAGTGTTTAGCGTTGTCAAGCCTTCAGGTCAAAGTGTTACCAGGTCAGACTATCGGCACTGTCGGCGAGGAAGACATGACTAGTCTAGTCCATTTAAACATGGAAGAGGACCATCACTCAACTTTCTTATTGCGAGCACGTGGGTTCCCTACAGCTGCAGGCCAAGCACCGCTATGAGCAGTCAAGAGTGTAAAATGAATGAGAGGCACCGAGGCCCTTATCAGGGAGGCCAATTGATGCACAATACCATGTAGGCCAGGTCCCACGGTTTGCTGACACTGCTAAGAACCTGTACGCGGGAAAGCGGCACAGCCGCAGCTTCCCTACCTGGCCAGCTTCCTGCTGCCTTCTCGCTCCGCTCCAGGAGGGGTGGCAGGTCGCCGATTGCCTCCCACACCGTCACAGCGGGAGGCAGGTCCATGCCCTGCAGGCAGGGTCGGCAGCAAGGAGTCCCACACTATTTGGCGTATGTCAATGTGAAGCTACCTACCCCTACCATGCCATGCCCTCCTGCACCACCAAAGTTCCCCGCAAAACACGCAGGTGGCGCACCAGGAACCGGAAAGCAGCACCCCGACGCTGCACACCCCACCTTGCTGCGCTTGGGGACCTCGACAGATACCCAGGGACCCCATCAGATACCACCCTGCCAGGGCACACCCAGCCACCCTTATGAACCTGCGCAGTGACAGACCCTCAGTACCCATCTCAAGGCCCACCTCACTAGAGATGGAGATAGCCTTCCAGCCAGCGCCGCCCACGGCCGGCAGCGCCATGAGGCAGGGGTCGTGCGGCAGCAGCCGGATGTGATCAAAGGGCCAGTGGTATCGTGGCGGCGGCGGCCGCGGCAGCGGCAGCCCACACCGCGCCGCCATCACCATAAGCCGCTGCAGGATGCGAGGGAGTCGAGATTTGCCATGGCATGGAAGGCACACGACAGCTGACCGACAAGACTTGCAATCACTCCGGCCCAGTGTATGGCTGTGACAAGCCCCTGGGCCTGTGCAAAGGATTAATTAAATAGCGCCCAACCAGCGAGGTCGGCTCGGCTCAGGAACAAGGCTCGGCCCCAGGTTCGCTCCACCCATACACAGCTGTCCACAGCAGACTTCACTATCGCCGTTCGCTGTGCAAGGCGAAGCGCTGGAAGGACGCTAGTTGAACCATGCATCAGCAATCCACTCACAATCCGGTCTTGTGGCACGCCGTAGTGGGCTGACTGCCCAAAGCACTGCTCCACTTGGTAACCCATGGACAGCAGAGCCGGCACCACATGCAGCCAGGGACGGACTGCACACTAGCGGTGGACAGTACAAATTAGCGGCTTGTCTCCCCTTTCTAATTCCGCCTGCTTTTTGACGCAGCTGGCACCCGCCACACTGCTGTCTGACCCCTTCCTGTCACGTCCATTTCCATCTTCAATCAGCAGGGCAAGATGTACGGCAGGCATTCCAGGCAGGCATGCGCGCTCAGCTAGGTGACCAACAAGGCGGGGCGCTCCCTTGCTACAGCTGCGCACCAAACTCCAAGCAAGCAGGGGGCAAAGGCTGGGCGCAGGCTGCTAGCAGCCTGAAAGGTGGGACAAGAATAAGTTGAGGAATTGCTCCAACTGAACCCCAGGCTTTGGTTCTAGATGGAAATGCAACTGACAAGAAGGGGTCAGACAGCAGTGTGGTGGCGGGTGCCAGTTGCGCCAAAAAGCAGGCAGAATTAGAAAGGGGAGACAAGCTGCAAGCAAACAGGCAGGAAAACAACCGTGGCTTTGATTTTCGTCAGCCTTCGGGCCACGTACCACGCGCCCCTTCGGCCAACCCTTGCAACCTTCATTCGAGGTGTCGTCATGCACAAGCGCCGGAACAACAGACATGCACATGGCACGGCCATGTTGCGCTCTCTCATCTCACCTAGCACGCTGCCTCCTGCGCTGGCGGCTGCAGCCTCTACGGCCTCCTCTTCGCCCTCAACACCCTCCTCCTCCTCCTCTTCGGCTTCCACCTCTGCGGGATCCATTATTCATTACACTAGCATCTGAACTGTGGGCTCTGAGAAGGCCTCCAAACATGGAAATAACCGCCGCTCAAGCTGTGATAGCTGTCTGGCGCACTGGTCATATGCGGACGGACAACAAGGCTCAGGGTCTGTGCCCCAATATAAGTTCTTGCCAGCCGGCCGGAACTCTGGTCACACTTAGAAGTCAGCGAAGCGTAAAAGCGCACCTAGGCCTAGGCCCCACTTCCGCTCCAGCCTAGGAGGCATGGAGAGAGTGTGTGGAAGGCTTGGGAAGTACATGCGTGAGACCTAGTGCTGGCCTCAGGAGCATGCTGGTTCCCCCATGGAAACACACACTCCCACGCACCAGGCCCGGCCTCTGCCTCATAACCGCTCTCTAGACCCTCCTCGCCTTCCTCCCTCCTAGGCCTCCCCCGCTTGCCCCCCATGCTGCCTCGTTCCTCCAGCGGCAGCCTGGTGATTTGGAACTGCATGGAGCAGGGGAATATGGGTGGCATGCACACTTTGGAAGGGTATGAGCATGGCTTATGCACCTAGTCACCTCTATACCAGGATCCAAGGGGAAGAAGGGAGTGGCAGTGAGAATACATGTCTTTTGCACCCTTTGGTGCACGCTGCAGCCTCCAATTGAGCGGTCAGCAATCTACCTAGGCTAGGACAAGGCGGAAGTGCCACACTGGCAACGACAACGCCAGCAGAGCTGGCAGAACAGCTGCTCAGGCATAGCGTAGCAGGCTGAAGTGCATTGCAGTCATGACCTTCCCCAGGTGACACTTCAACTCCCATGCGGTGAGCCTAAAACAGGTGCAACAGGCGGGAACTGTGCAGGCTGCAACTCCGCATGATGATGTAACCAAACTAAGCCATGACTCACCTGGGGAACCTCCTCGATGGTGATGTATTTGAACTGCATCACCCTGATCACCTCCAGCATCTGGCAGCCAGGCAACAGCAGGACATCAAATCCATCACAGTTTGCATCACTGCACGCATCCCACTCTGTAAGCAAAGGAAGCTCGATGCACGTCCTAGTGGATAAGCCTTGCAGGTAGCGTGCGGGCAGATACCAGCAGGAGACTTTGCATGGTCCTAGTAGGCCTTCATGCTTCATGGGCATCTGGCTGCATTTTGCAACTGCAAGTCCCAGCACAAGCCAAGTGCACCAACCGCATGCCGGTGCCTTATCCACCCCTGGCACGCAGCTTTTCAGTGATCGTGAGCAGCTTGCATATCTCAGGTACAAATCGATTGTGTGCAGATGGCACATGAAAACCATCCGCATATTGTACCGAGAAGGGAGAGGAGGGAGGGGAAGAAAGGCTTGGGTGTGGGACAAAAGGATGAATACAACAAGTGTCTGCTACACCCACCTCCTGGAGCAGGGGGACCAGCTCCCGGGCAAAGCGCGGGTAGCAGCGCCACTTGTTCCTGCTGGAGAGGCTCTGGCAGGGCGGGCTGAAGTGGGCATAGTCCACAGTCCCTGGAGCTGCATGAGGTTTACACAGCAGCGGCAACAACTCAGGGCGCTATGTGCGAGCCAGGATATACTGGCTGTTAATGAACACAGCAAGCCGCCCTACATGCAATGCGAGGCACGAGCGACAGGAACAGGGCTTGCTCGTCTCGACGGGTAGGCACGTACTACAAATACTGCAGTGGGTAGGCCCGCTCCCAAGGTCTTCCTAACCCACCTCACCTCCCGAAATCAACACCAGCCCGCTCCTGCTTTGCGGCTGCCAATCTAGCAGCCCTGTGACACATGTGCTCACCAAACACTACAGCGCTATCCCCTACTTTGCTGACCTGGCACACTGGCCTTCCTATGCTTCCCTCCTTCACAATATATCCTGCTGCTTTCACCCAAAAGGCTAGTGGGCATTAGCAGCACTGTGCAGGCTGCCAGAATAGACGTGCAATTGCTGACCTGGCACGCTGGGGTCTCCTCGCTTCACCCGCTCCAGCAGCTCTCCTTGGCTCATTTCCGGGTTGCGCACCCCCGGCAGGTTGGCGCAGAAGGCCGAGGCGGCGTCTGGGTCCTTCTCCACACCCATCACCACCTGGGGCAAGGCAAGACAGGATTAACTGGGGTTTGATCAGCGGCAGCTTCCCAGAAGATAGTATTCATTACGCACTGGAGTTGCCTTTAGGACCTGATCTCTGCAAAGGTTAACGGTGCGCAACAAGATACAGCACGGACATAGGAAAGCTGGCACACAGAGCGCCAGGGATGCAGGGAGCCAGGCAGGTGCCAACGGCTCACCTTAAACCCAGACAGCTGCCCCGCATAGCCCACAGTGCCTAACCCCGCAAAGAAGTCCATCATGGTCGGCTGCTCTGCCTGCCGAGGGCCAGCAGGCTCAGCAGGCACAGCAGGCTCAGCAGCTCTGCTCCCCCCAACGCCATGGCTGCCACCGCGGCCCGTTCGACCTGCCGCCGCAGGCTCCTCCGGCCTCCCAAGAGCAGCTGGCACGCCAACGGCCTTGGCAGCAGGGCCCGGCCCCTGTCCCTGCCCCGTCCCTGCCTGCTCATGCTGCTGCTGCTGCTGCTGCCACCGCAGCTTCTGCCGCTGGCTGGCTGCCTCACCCTTGCGGGACCGATGCCGCCCGGCAGGGCGGGCGGGGGTGGCGGGCGGCGCAGGGAGATCCCCAGCAGGCAGCTCCTGCCAGCGGAGCCGGGATGAGTCAAACATGTACCGACACCAGTAGTGGTCGGGGAGGGCCTCAAAGGCCTGCAGGGGGCCTCGCTACGCAGGTGTTGGTGTGGCAGGGAGGAGGGGACTGAGTGAAGGAGCCAGGCAGCAAGGCACCTCAGCAGCCCTCAGGCTACCAGCACGGTAGGGCATGGTGGTGAGATGGGAGGCTGTGGCACCTCCTTGCAGTACCGATGGTGGCAGGCTACCACGCTGCAGCTAGCCAGACAGCCAACGGCATACATTGCGGACGGCTGGGACCCGAGGAGGACCCTCGGTGCCTTCCCCTAGCAGCCCAGCAGGCAGACTGGTGTGTGGCGGAGATACCCAACTGCCCCCTCAGCAGCTGCGCAGCTGCTGGGAGACTGGCTCCCACCTGTAGGTCTGGGATGTGTTGATAGTGTCGCACGGTGCAGGGTCGTAGGATGTCAAGCACACAGTTCAGGTTGTCGTCAAGGTTACCTGCACCGGCAGACCAACATGAAAACCTCTTGGGTTGGTCCCTGCTGGTGCGATGGCCACCACTCTGGCTACGTGCAGCACCCCTTGTAGCACAAGTACAACGACTCACATTAACTTCAATGATGCGCAGCCGTCAATCTCGCTGGTGCTCGTCAGGGCCCCAGCTTGCCGCAGCAGCCTCTTTGATTGGCCTAGCACCAACAACCCCTTTACTTACGCAGGACTAGGTTGCTGCCGTCAAGGGCATGCTCCGCCTGGCAGGAGACCTGCCGCCTGTCCCGGAAGGCTGCGTCGGGGGCCCCCGGCTCCCCCACCGCGTTTATGATGTCCTCCCAGAAGTAAAACCTGGGCAGGGCACATTGAGGCCTTCCGTACGCTAGCCAGCAGAAAGAGTACAGCGAGCGCGGGCTTTGCAGGGTAAGAAGGCTGGTCACCCTGAGGCAGGCATCTCGAATCAGGAGAACTCTTGTCGCGCCGCTCTCAGACTACCGGCCCTGCTTGAAGGTGTGGCTGTGAGGGTGCACCCACCCGGCCAGCCTGGACTCACCACTGTGGAACTGCGTAAGGCACTCCCTGGTTATCCTGCGGACAGGGCACCAGCCGGCAGGGTTATGGGCAAGGGGGGAAGGAGGAGGGGGAGGAGTATGACAGCGCAGCTGCACAGAGGGCTCCAGGACATAGACAAACACTTGCAGGGGCCACTACTCGCACACTGCTCTGTCCGCCACAGGTATGCCTGTGCTGTTGTAAGCGATGTGTGGGCTTTTCACCCGAGCCCAGGATGGCTATTTGGAAACCGCTGTGACCCGGCAAAAGCAGCAGAGCCGCCGCCACCAGTGGCAGCCTGAGGCAGCCAGCTCACCTCAAAGAGGGCATAGATGCGGTAGACGGTCAGGTCATCCAGGGTGCAGTCATTCCGCACCCAGCCAGCGATCACCGAATCCCCGACGTTGTATGTCACTGGGACCCTGCTGACACCGCTGCTGCTCTCATTGGCTGCCAGGCCAAGTTGGGGAGGATTGGCGGGCCCAGCATTGTCAGTAGTGCCGTCAGCGGCTCCGGCCTCCTCCATCAGCGTGACAGACTTGTAAAAGCCCTTGACCCTGTGGCGGGTTGCGGCGCGGATGTCCGGCCTGCACCCAACACCTAGACTAGAAGGAGTAAAAGGGAAGTCACCAGGGTGCAGGTCACTGAGCAGTTAAAACACAAGCCCTGGTTGTTAGCCCCAAGGATCCAATCTGGTGATCCTTGTAGGTGCATCCAGGATTCAGACCTGTCTGGCGCTGGCTCGCCCCATGTAAGCTGGCACTCCTCCTTAGCTTGCAGGATGGCTGCAAGATTCACGTCTTCAGCATCAGTAGTTGGCACGGGCCCTGGCTGGGTAGTCCTTTGCCGCTGCTTGCGCCTGCCGTGGTGCTTAGCAGTCGGTTCTTGAAACTCAAAGTCATAGTTTATTTTTACAGACTTGTAATCCACCGGTGCCTTCTCCCTGGACGACCGCCTGACCTCCATGCCCTCCATGGCCGTTGCTTAACCCTCGCTCATTCGACCCTACTTCGTTTGCAACACTGGGTGCTGTAATCGGTGAAGGTTTGGTCCTAGATGACCTTCCTGCTGAGCCTGCTGTCTTGACTTGGCCACTGTTGCAATCGCTGCAAAGCCCGAACTATATCTCCGTATAGATTTTGCAAAGATGCTTGGTTGAGCATGAACGGCCTAGCACGTCAAGAGGTTGGGGTGGACGATACGGGCACCCATGGACAAGTCATCGGGTGGGGCACGCTAGAACATGCCACGCCTTTCCCAGGGCATCTTGCTTCTTGCTAGGAGCTTGTGCATCTTATTCGCAGCTGAGCTGGCGAGCACTGCAGCGCTCTGTAACCTCTCCTGTGGCTTGATAACGTAGTAACCTGAGCTGCTTTGAATACCTTGCAAAGTTGAGTTCAGTACAGAGAAAGGATGCATGAGTTCCTCCTCACATGCTAACACTTTCTTCATTTTCCGCGCGCAGTTTTTGTCGGTCCAAGGAAAGACTCGATACGATTGGTAGTCTGTCCTCCATCCATTTTTCATGCTGCTGTCAATATCGATGGACAGGGCCAAGGGGCAGCCTGCTGTGCAACCTTGGTGGAGAGTTACTGCGGCCATCCATCCATGGGGGACGACGGCCCTGCATTGCCGCTTGTTCAACCTAGCCGCCCCAGCGTTTGGCGCCGCACATTTTCCTCGGCTAAAGCGTAAGTCGACAGTACCTTGGCACCTTTGGCACACAGCAGCATCCGTGAAGTCCTTGGCAACCCCATGTGCACTATCCTGGCATATACCCTTGTACTGAGGGAAAAACGCTGTATGCAGGGTTGCTGCTCTGCTAGGACAGCGTGTCTTGGAGCACGTGGCCCTCGAATATGTGGTGTATGCAGGAGTGACAGTCCTGCGGGCATATGCCAGCGAGGACAGCCTGCTGAAGCTGGTGAAGGTGCGGTACGGGGTTCCTCCATAATGTGCTCGGCACCCATGCAGTCCAAAAGAGCTGTATGCAACTTACTTCACAGCTGGATCCAGACTTTGTGTGCTGAAAGTGGCAGGCAGTCTGTGCGATGTGCGGGATAGCTGACCTCGGTCTGGCAGCACCGCGTGCGTACTGATGCTACTTACATATATTGGTTATTTGACCTCAGCAGCGCTCCTAGCATTTGTGTTGTGATGGGGACGATCCCATCCTGGGCATCGCATATACCCACATTGCGCAGTACTCAATACCAAAACCCCGTTGGGATTAAAGGTGGGGTGTGGGGCGAACT
The DNA here is from genome assembly GCA_001598975.1 of Parachlorella kessleri. NCBI lineage: Eukaryota > Viridiplantae > Chlorophyta > Trebouxiophyceae > Chlorellales > Chlorellaceae > Parachlorella > Parachlorella kessleri. Next base: position 66,220 of record BBXU01000875.1, on the reverse strand, counting down.
TGCCCTCTCAATATGCCACCAACGGGGCTATTAGTATTATAGTATCGGCTGTTGCAAGCTCCTTGGGAGCCAAAGGGGTGCAACCCTTGCAGGTTGCTGCGCCCCCTTTGGCCATCAGCGGCGTAGCTGGAGTTGCCTGTTGGGTCGTGGCTTCACAGAACGACACTGAGTGCAGCATGATCTGTGCTGAAGGGGAGCAGCAGCTGCAGGCTGGCCAGGACTCTATTGGTAGGTGACAATGCCGCACTCCTCTGGCAATCCTGTAACCTCTCTGGCCTGCCTTTTGGCTGGAGTGTGTGTTTTGCCTGGGTGGACCAAAGCGGGAGCAGCTCACTATTATGCTAATAGCTGCGGCCCGCCAGCATCTTGCTGCACTGCCTGCAGGCCATGTGCCACCCCTGGCTGCCGCAGTGGTTGAAATTGCTGCGTACAACATCTCCCAGTGGCTGGTGCATGACGTGCTTGGGCTGTGGCAGCCCAGGATGGGGGATCTGGAGGTGGTCCCACTGTCAGGGCGCATCCGGCAGAAACTTCCCAAGCGGACAATGCAGGTATGCACGTCTTCACAGATGGTCTAGCCACCCCATATGAGCATCATGCGGCTATGTGGTATGCGAATGTCTTGCCTGAAGCAGGGTTTGCAAGTGCCTATTAAAAATTACTGTCCTTGCTCGTCCCGCGCCTGCTGGCTTCTACTGACCGCAACCTCCAGCAACGATGCAAGGCACTACAGTCAAACCCCCAAGCTGCCTCGATGACCACAGGGGTGTTTGCTCTGACTGGGAGCAGGACCTTGAGCTCAGTGAATTGGGAAGTGAGGAAACGATCGTAGTGGAGGGCCTGCATGAGGGCGCAGTCCAAGTTCAAAAATGGGTGAAGAGGGGGTTAAACCCCAGCGTACAAGATGCCGTGCGGATGGCAAAGGAGGAGTACGGACCAGGTGTCATTGCTTGCTTTCCGGGCATGGACCATTTGGGGACAAGTGTGGTGCATGAAGACGTACCTTGGGCTATCTGTCGTGCAGTGTCGTCCACAACACATGGCAACCTGAAAACCCACCTTGGCTCCCTAGAACTGGCTGCCTGGCTTGCCTTTCAACAGTAAATATGAGAAAAGCCAGGCGATGTTGCTGTGCTGCTCCCTTGCAGACGTGGCAATTCTAGAACCCTCAGACGCATCCTCCGAACTACTGATGAGGCTGGTCAAGGAAAGCATACTGGCCTTTGGAGAGTTGATGGACCGGCGTTATGGCGGCGGCCGGCACGCTGTTTTGGCCGAGACGCTAGCTTGGCTCCACGACAAAAGCCCTGGTGTGGTGTTTGTGGACGCAGAGGCACCCACAGGGCTGCGCTTTGCCTACACACGCCAGCCTGCTGCCCAAGGCGGCGGCAGAGTTGTGACCTGCCGTGTGGCAAGGGCAACGCAGCGTACTGCGGGCGGGGAGGCCTTATACGTGGGCGGCGTCACGCGTCTTCTGTCGGTGGTGCTGGAGAGGGGCACAGCCTACGGCCAGCCAGAAACAGAGGAAGAACAGGAGCGCCTGGTTGGCTTCCTGGCAAGCACTGCTGCTCACGAGATCACCCACCTGATGTGCCGCCACACCTCTGAGAATGCATACTTCCATTCACAGCGGAGGCTAGTCCAGCTCGTGCGCCTAGCAGCCAATGCCTTCCTGCGGCCGGCAGTTCGCAAGGTGACAAGTGCAGCGCTGGGCATACGGGCCATGCCCGCCGCAGGGTGCGGCACGCCCGCCATGCTCAGCATGCTGGTCCCTGCATACCTGGAAGCAGGCTACAATCCCGCTACCGCCGATCAGGCACTGAAAGTGGGCGCCCCCATTATGGAGCTGGCTCAGCAGGGGACCTCCGACATAGGTTTCTTTGCAAGAAGGCTGATACATGAGTTGGAGGCTGAACAAGGGGCCATGCTTCTCCTGGCCAGGTAGGTTGCGGGTTCACCTGTAAGCCCAGCAACCACCAGCGAGCGCCACACATGGTGCATGTGGCCAGCAGTTTATTTTTAGCGTTTTGTGGGACTGTGTATCATGTCATCGTTCAGTCTGAGATGGGTAATGCTGGTTATGCTGTGCTGGGCTGGACTATGCACAAGGGTATTGCCATGCCTTCCAGCTCATCAGGTGTTGGTATATGTTCTTATTGTTGATGCTGCATGCGCACCACTCCCCATCCCGCCGGGATGCACACACTGTTCGGCCTGGTCACCCTTGTTGATGCTCTTGTTGGTCACACCGGCACTGCTGGGTTACGTACCCTGCTGCAGGATGGGGCACTCGCCGGCTGTGATGCTGAGGAAACGCGGCAGTGTCACTGAGCACATAGTTGAGCAGGGCGATGGGGACATCAATGAAGGCATGGAGAAGCTGCACGCTATGCTAGCATCCCAGCTAAGAGTAAGCATGCAGGACGCAGTCTTACAGTGGCCAGACGCCCCCAAGGTGGCCTGGGCACTGGCCCAAGTGTTCTTTGAAGCCCAGGCAACATACCTGGATAATGTGCAGAAGAGGCAAGCCCGCACCTAGGGCAAGGGAGGGAAATGGCGTGCGCATGCAACGACAGCTGTGTCTCAAATATCGGCGGCTGCTCGACCTTGGGCTGCCGCTGCACTGAGGGTGCTGTCAGTGTGTTTTTGCTGGCTATTGCTCGCAGCGCAGGGTAACCAGGCAGAGTTGGAAGTGCTACAGGTTGGTAGTACTGCGACTATTTGTTCTTGGTGGCAAGCAGTAGGGATCGAGGAGGTGTAAAGTGACCTCCACTGACAGGGCTAGGTATACTTTTTGGTAAGGGTGACAGGTAGCCACTACCGGCACGGTGCGAAAGGGAGTGGGAGGTTAAGTGTGCTGACAGGGCTGGAGACTTATGCGGTGTGAACTTTTAGATGCTTGATGTTGTTGTGCTGGTGGCAGGTCGTGCGAACATACAGGAGGGGATGACGTACTGACAGGCTGGAGGCAGTTTTGCCCGTGAATATAAAGGTGCTTTGTGTCTTTGTTCTCCGTGCGCTAGGCACGCATGATGCATCAAGCTGTAGGACCTCCTGCTCCACTCATCAGCAGGGACATGGCCTTTGCTACTTGTTTGTAGTGTGTTGCTTAGTATACCCGGGGTAAGCTCATCATGATGCTTAGCATGACGCTATGGTGTCTATCAATCAGAAGAAATAGCGTCGCAGAGCACAAGCGGACCTCTCTCGCCAGCTCCTTACGGCACCTCTGCTTGGAGTTGCATGCTGCCTGAGGGCAGGCAGGAAGGCGGGGGTCCAGCTGGTCGCAACCTAGCATGTGTGCAACACAGCCAGCGCCCAAATGGGTGACCTCCGAAGGTTCACACCGTTTCCAAGCTGCCTTGACTCGGGGAAGGCGTACTGGATCAGAACCCAGGCAAGGACCAGAGCTTACCTGCAACCAGCCTTGTCAGGAAAGGTCACCACACCCTCTCCTCTGTTTGGCATTGCCTGCCGCTTCCAGAAATGACTCGGGTGCACCACCAGCAAACCAGCAGGCCTGCGCTTGCCCTCCCGTGGCCACCCTGTGTGTAGCCCGGCCCCACTCCTCTGCAGTATCCCAGCCATGCCAGGTGGCTCCTTAAATTGGCCAGCACGGAGGGGGCTCCAGGCGCCTGTGCTGGCTGTTATTGGGCGGCCACAAGCCGCGTGCGTGCCAATGGAAACCATGCAGCATAGGTATGCGCGCTGGCAAGATCGAGGTGCCTGACCTGCAGGCTGCTATCCTCAACGACTTCCAAACACGATAGCTTGTACGTGGCTGGGCTGCTCTCCCTCTGGTTTGCCATCCCCTGCAGGATGAGGGGACTTTTAAGTTCCCCTTTCGTGACGCTACGCCTCCCCCTCGCTCCGTGCGGTAAAAAAGACTCGTCAGGCTGAATTTTACAGGTGGTCACCACCTTTTCCCGGGTCTGCTACCGAGTAGGTAAGTGTGGCAAGGTGCAGGTCTGCACCTTGCCACAACCAGTCCACGTTAGGAGATGCCCGACCTTGCTCCTTCCCCTTCTTCTCCTTGGTAGTGACCCCTGTCAGCAAGACCAGGGTTGCTCAGTGCCTGGAGATTGCAGTGCGTACGGACGTAGCTCCAAACCCGCGTCCTCTGTCCGTGACGTGCAAGGATAGTCCTGCCTCAATCGTTCAATGCCAGGCAGGATGGCCTCACAGGTGCACCAGTCTACCAGTTGATATGTCATTGGCCACACTGTGAGTTGCAGCATCCTTCAGTTCAACTCCACTCATTAGTGAAAACCTGAAGTGCATTGATGTGTTTACAGCCTTGATTTAGCTCCGTTTAGGTCCGTCACACATGTGACACACTAGTTAGTCACTTTTGGGACGGTCCATACAACTGCACCTTAGGTTCAACACTCGTTTTACCCAGCAGGTCACTTGGGACTTAAGCGGAAGTGTGCACGGTCTGCAGGGACCTTTTTGGACGTCAGCAATGGTCAGTGTTTCCCCCGCAGTACAGCCCTGCGAGAGGGTGGAAATTGACTGTTGCGTGTGATCAAGCTACCCGTTTTTGTGAAGGACGCAAGCTTTGATGCAAGCGTCATTGCCCAGCCTTGGTCGGCACTCCGCTGGCCTCCGGCCACTGCTGCTTGCTGACTGGCCTTTTGCACCACTGTCGCAGGATTTTCCTTGTCCGCGGGTCTGCAGCGCAGCGTCATGGTCTTGCACCTGAGCTCCGCGGCATACAAGGACTAAAGGGGCATCATTGTCGTGCCGTACCATGCCTCCGCCCGCCGGAACACTTACAAAGCGCAACTCCTCGTCGGTGAGCTGGAGGGGCTCGTTGTGGACGCCGCTGCAGCAAGGGGCAACTGGTTTGAATGCCGGGACGTATGCGCTTCTGGCCGGCCTCGCTGCCGCGGCCTTCTGTTGAGGGTCAGGTGCTGATAATATTGTACGTGTTCACCTGTGTTATGATGCCTCAATCATGGCGGATGTCCCAGGCAGGCACATGCATCTCCCTGCATAGTGCTTTGTGCCGCTGAAGGGGCCCAATGCACTGGCAAGCCCTTATGCCACCTCATATTCGCCTGCGTAGGTGTTAGACACCGTGGACCTTGGGTGCGCCTCGCCCCTCAGCCCGCGCCGCAACAACAGCCCGCGCCGCTCGCCGCTCCGCAAGAACTCGCCGCAGGGCTCGAGCAACAACCTGTCCGACTGGCTTTGGAGCAGCAGCGGTGTTGTCACCCTGCCGACAGTGCTCAAGGTGCTTCTGGCGCTGGTTCTACTGGAGCTGGCGCGGCACTCCCTTGCCGTAGGACCGCCCGCAGCCAAGGGGCCACACTGGGGTGGTGGCAGCGGCAGCGACTACCAGCATGGCACCTTTGGCCAGGTGCTGCGGTCTGTCAACAAGGAGGACAGCGCCGCGCAGGCTTCGCCCAAGCCGGGCGTCGGCGCGCTGGAAAGGCTCCGGAGGTACCTGCCTCGGCCGCGGCGCCACAACGCGCAGCCGCTGCGCATGGTGGTTGTGCATGAGGGCCGCGGCTTAGGGCTGGCAGAGCAGCAAGCCATGGGCAGGAGGCACCGTCGCCTCCTGCCTGACCTCCCCAGTGGCCAGCGGGCAGCAGCAGACAGCAGCAGCGAAATAGCAGCGGGCAGCAGCGGCAGCGGTGGGGCGACCCAGTATGCTGACACGGAGGCAGCAGTGCAGTTGCGGCAGCAGCAGCAGGAGCGGCCGGCGATGACGGTCCTCTCTGAGGAGTTACGGCAGCAGCTGCTAGCGGAGGAAGAGGAGCTCATGGCGCAGCAGCAGGCGCTGTACGCCTCCAGGCGGAGAGCACGGCAGCAGACGCACAAGCCCCTGGCAGAGTATCTTGCAGAGGTGAGTGAGCTGTGGCTCGCTGGTGCTGTGGGGGCCTGCTGGGGAGGTGCAGCCTTGCACAATGCTTGGGAGGCGGTGGGGGCGCGTGGTACTCGTTTGTGCCCCTGGGAAGTAGTAGCGACGCGTGTTCCTGAGAGAGCAGGCAATGTGGCTGCGATACACCTGCTGACGGTTGCCTTGCCAGCGTGTACAGGGCGGTAGGGCTGATGTTGACGTCATAGATGACTGTGATGACGAAGACGGCTATGGCTGCGGCGAGGATGACCTGAGCCCGCTAGAAGTCTATGATGAGGACTACTCAGACTATGACTCATCAGAAGGCGGTGTCAGCGGAGTTGCAGCTGGCAGCCAGGACACGCAGCTGGCTGGAGCCTTGCCTGCTGCGGGAACAGTTAGTGCCGCAGCAGCAGCTGGGGCTGGCGGCGTGGTCGAGTCTTCACTTGACACGCTGAGAGTCGTAGAATCAGGCAGCGGGCAGCAGGGGCAGCAGGCAGCGGCGGCAGCCGCCGCCAGTGGGGGCAGCAGCATTGCGGCGAGTGGTGCAACGGCGCCGCAGTATGTGCAGCGGCCGCGGCGCAGCTACGACCGCAAGCGGTGGCTGAGCTTCAGCGTCTGCAACGGGCTGACCAACCAGCGCATAGCGCTGCTGTCGGCCGCCCTCCTGGCGGTAGAGACTCAGCGAACCCTGCTGCTGCCGCGCTTGCTAGTCAACGGGACACAGGTGGGCCACACAGCAAGGGCAACGGTGCGACGGGCACCACAACTTGCGCGTGACGCAATCTGTCGGTCTTATGCCCCAAATTGAGAGGCAAAGCACCTTGATGCACCTTGCCAGGGACCGTCTGGCGAAGGGTGTTGCGTCATGGTGTGCAAGGGCCTTGCATGGTGGACAAGGCCGCCTTCTGACCAGGAACTGCCCACCACTTCCAAATCTGGGCGGGTGTTTGGTGCTGGTGGTGGGTTGAGGTTGGGGTGACCAGGGGAAGGGATGGGTGCGTAAGTGCAACCTCCTAGCTGCAGACACCGCCTTTTGGTTTGTTCTTGTGTTCCTGCCCTGCACTTACTAGCAGCTCGTTAGAGCTGCATGGGCAAGGAGGGCTTATATTAAATGCATGCCCTTCACTGAGCGCAGGTGCGCGACAGCGAGGTGAACGAGTGGAACGCCCCCAGCTGCGGGTTTGAGGAGATCATGGATGCCCAAGCCTTTGCTGACGCGCTGGACAAAGTGGGGCTGACGGTGAGTGCCTTGACTTCCAGCAGCCAGCAGCTACTGTGTTGTCGCACTGCGGCCCCAGAGCAGCTCCCTTTGGCGAGCAGCTGTGCAAGAAGGCTTGTCCTGTTAAGCCCATGCCGCAGTGGTACAGCTTGGCAGCACCCGACGCTGGTGCATATGGCCTGCCTGAAAAATGTGTGTATCTGCTGGTGGAAGGCGTCGACTGCAGCCAGGCCCTTGGGACTGGGGTGTGGTGCTGGCGACTAGCTTGCCTTGCTAGTAAGGCTGTGATTGAGAGCCTTTAGAGTCCCTGCATTTCATCGCCTGCATGGCCTTTGGCAAGTAGCCAGCTGGTGTATCACACACAATGCATGAAGCCGCGAAGCCGCAAGAGTCATGTCCAGCAACTGCAGCCTGTGTCTTTTGCGCAGGTGGAGAAGCCCGGCTTTGAGACGCCTGCGCCCGCAGCACGGCTGGACCTAGCCAAGGGCAATGTGCTCGAGCAGCTGGAGTCCGTGGACCAGCAGGTGCTCCCTCCGCAAGTGCCCTAGCTCATTTGCCGACAGCGCGTCTCGTGCGGCTGTTGCCACCCGTGCGTGCATGCCGCTGGCAAGGGGCGTCCCTGCTGGTGGCATGCATGGTGGAGGGGCATGGTAAAGCCTGGGTCAAGCACCTACCCGTCACGGGGTTGCCTGGAGCCGGCAGCTTGTGCCCTGTGTGAACCCTTTAGAACCAGAAGGTACTGCTTGACTAGTACATTGCTTGACATGTGGCCCTCGTTTCCCTGCACTGCCTTGCAGGAGCACATTTATGTGACCTGCCCGCTGCTGCGGGTGCCCCCCGGCATGTTCCTCCAGTATGAGGCGCTGGTGTGGGCTGCCCTGGAAGGCATGCGGCCCGCCGAGCCGCTGCGGAGGGCGGCTGACCAGGTGGAGGCGAAGCTTAGAGAGCAGGCGAAGGCAGAGGTGAGAACGGGCCGCACCACAGCCAACATTGCAGGACGCCACCCTGCAGTGTGCTTCGTGGGCTGCGTGGGTCGTGGAGGCCACGGCTCATGGTTCCACGCGTGTGTGCCGGGTTGGCAGCTGGGGAGTCCCTTGCTAGGGGTGGGAACCGGGCCCACAATTCCGATGCCGGGCGGAAGCAAGGTCGATGAGCGTGTGAAAGGCTGCCATGGGCTGCAGACTGGTGAATTCTCATCCAGGCAGGCATGGTGCTCGGACAGCTCCTGCTGTGGTGGCAACCCTACCCTTGCGCTTCGCTTGCTTTGCTACACTCTGCAGGCCTACAACGTGCTCCACTTGCGGTTAGGGCACGACTGGACGGAGAACTGCCATGAGCTCAAGGCCCTGGGCAAGCCTTGCCATGACAAGACATACATGGGTAAGCGTCTGTACTGCCTGCTTGCAACCTGCAAGGACTCGTGGCTCGGCTTGGCTTGCCACGGGGCAGCAACACAGCTTACTGGCTTAAGTAAAGTAACACTAAGAACCCACTATTGGGGAAGCGTGGGTAGTCAAGGAGCTGACAGGCTGGAAGACCCCCAGCCTCTTTCCGCCTTCACCAAGTTACCTGCATCAAGTAGTTCAGTTGTGAGTTCCACAAACTGGCGTGACTGCAGTTGGCACCCAGCTACGGCGAGCGGGAGTGCGACAGGACCTGCCATTGCTGCTGGTGCTGGACCGAGATGCGCTGCAACTCTCACAGTACCAGGTGAGTCTCACACCACCACTTCTGCTAGTAACTGGCGTGCATGCTTGCCCTGACTCTGCCCTCCAACCCACCCTGGCATGTGCACTTGTACTGCAACAGCTTGCCCTCCAGGAGCTGCTACTTTGTACCGCAGAGGTACCGTAGTGCCCTGGGGTCATCCCTCATACACTCCACCTGGCCTGACAAGCTGAGAAGCACCTCTCTCGCTGTGGTGCAGAATGCGGTGCGGTCCCTGAAGGACAAGGGCTACCACCCCTTTGTGCTCAAGGACTTGGCAGGAGCCCACTTCACTCGGGAGCAGGCCGCCATGGTGTCCTACTACCTTGGGCAGAGGTGAGGTGTGCCCCTCTTGGCGTGCCTTGTCGCTGCTGCCTCCACTTTCTCGGAAAGTAGCGCCCCCAGGAGCACGCTACTTCTCGACAAAAGGGAGGACTTGGGATAGAGTTGACAAAGGGAGGCTGACCATTGTTGTTGATGCGTGGTCTGCGCAACTTGGAACCGCCTGGGCACAGTCTGCTGGCAAGCCACTGCCTTGCATGCATGGGAATAAGCGAGGGTCATGCTGGCATTGTCGCTTTTAGTCCCCGGCGTGTCGTGGTTGTGCCAAACTGTGGCACCTGGTTATTACTAGTATTGTAGTGTCGGCTTCCGCTGGACATACTACAGCGGCAAGGCCCAATGGTCTGTGGGCCAAGAAGTATCTATCTCCTCAGCCTTGCTGACACGAGGGGTCTACATGTGATGCTGCAGAACAGCCTGCTCTCTTCTCCATGCTGATGATCTGGTCCCGCTCCTGCCTGTTTGTGCTGCTGCAGGGCCGACCAGTTTGTTGGCAATGCCATGTCCACCTTCTCAGCCCTGCTCATCATGGAGCGGCTTCACACCGGCAGATTTGCTGCCTACTACAATGGCGGCCACAAAATCCCCTTGGCCGATTTTGTGCCCCTGTACCAGGCAAGCCACCGGGCAGGCATGATCATGCAGTGTTGATTGTAACAGTGCACCTGGTGTATTGTGTCATGGGCAGCTTGCGGTGGCAGGCTGGCTGGGCATGGGCTTGTGCTGAAGGTGCATTAGGGCACGCCGGTTGTGGCCAGCCGTGTGGGTTGCTGGGTCCTCGGTGCAGCAGCTGCTGCTGCTGCGAATGCGGCTGGGAACAGTTTTGGTGTGTCATCCTGATAAACTGGTACCTGGAGGGTACTTCAGCGACAGCCTGACCTTGGTACCATGGTGCCCACTGCTTGTACTGTTTGTACTTTGCTGGCCCACTGGGCCTGGTTTCACCGGGCTTCTCGTGGTTAATTTGGTTGTGGGCTTGTTGCATGTGCCGGCCGGCCGATTGCCTCCCTTGGACTGCCCCCACCTTGCAGTTGTCGGACACGAAGGCCGCACACATGCTTGAGAAGTACAACGCTGGGTCTGACACCTGAGAGGCGCCGCAGCATCCCTGCTGACAGCTCGTCCGGGCTGCTGACATGACACACCCCTCACCCCTTCCTTCTGCTGGCACCGCCGGTGGCGGGAAAGGCCGCCAAGAAAGACAGCACGCATCATTTGGTCAGCTGTCGGTGTTTTGGCGAGGACGTGATGCAGGGCGGCTGGATGGCAGGCTATATATACCGCAGCTGCACTTTTTTTCAGGTCGGTCTGAAGGGTGCGTGAGGCAGCTGCCAGTGTGTGCACGCTTCTTTAATGTCTTGCTTGCCTCTTCGATGCTCTTACTTCCTATTCGGCACAGCAAATTCTTTTCTCTTCCCCGATGGGTGGTAAGGAGCATCGTGCTTTGGCTGCGGCGCTGTGCACCCTGTGTCGTCCTGTTTGTGTCTGTGCTGTCTTGCACTGCTCGTGCTAGAGCTCTTCAGTCCTGGCTTTCAGAAAAGCTTCTTTGGTCCTGGGTTTGCAAGAGTTCTTTGTTCCTGGCTCCCGCAACAGCTTCTTTCATCTTGGTGTCGGCAGGTGTGGCATGTTGTATGTGTAAGTGGTGTGTTGTCTATGCAGGGCTGTCATGTGGTGGCATGTACGTGTGTGCGCTGGTAGGATGACATACATATCGACGCGTGGCAGGACGGACAGAGTGTCTGCAAGGGGTTATGGTTTCATTTTCACGCTCGTTGGGGTTGCCCTATGTGCCTCTACGGCCACGGTAGTTGGCCAGTATTCAGGGGTATGGTGGGTTTTGATGTGTCAAGCATAACATGTCTTTGCAGTAGACAGGTAGGCACTAAGGTCCCCTTTGTTGTTTGTTGTATTGGATATCATGTACTGGCAAGGACCCCCACACTTTCTGGGCTTGGACTGCTAGTAAGCACACTGTAGTTGCTGCTAGGCACGCCAGCTGTCCTCCTCCCTTGTAACATTTCTGCATGCTGGGAGCCGCTGGCTGATGCAGTACAGGAATGTCCTCCACATACCTCGCTGTGCCGAAGCTTCAAGTACTTGTCACATGGCACGCTGCATGTGACCCACTGTGTCCGTGGACTATAATCTCGTCAAACCCTCAGGGAACACGCCCTACATCCAGCCCTCAGCCCTGGCAGGCAACGGCGGTTAGCATGTCTTGCCCAAGGTGCAAAAAGTTCGGGCAGACAACCCCAGCAAAGACGACTGCAGCTTGAACTCGGGCCGACGCGTGCAAGCACGATGTAAGAGATACAAGGGCGCCCTTTTGTTAGAAAGCGAAGCAGCGCCAGCTACACAGCAAATCGCCAACAAGGGCGGTTCTATTGGTACAAGGGCAGGAAGAAAAGAAGGCAAGTAGCACATGAGCACATGTAGTAGATAGACATTAGCATATGCTCGCACCAGGGCAAGGAAAACTGCACGTTATGCACTGCCTGCTGCAGACAATAAAAATGGTTGCACCATGCCAAAACTCAAGGCAGGCCCCAGAGCAAAACAACATCCAGCCCTATCAGTAAATGTCACCCCTACCTCTCCTCAGTTCATATTGCCTGCCGCCAGCGACAAAAGAAACCACACTTACCCTCACTTCAAATATCACTCAAAATCCGCCTCTCACTCGAATTTCACTTCCCTCACCCAAACGACCTGCCCCAGTGCTTGCAGCCTCTACAGCAGGTGTGAGCCTTGAAACACCTATACGCTCTTTCAAGCATGAGCACTCCCTCGGCTTGAACAGGAGGAGCCTCCTAACCCGTAAGAGGCAAGGCAGCCTCTTTCAGTCCTCATCATCGGAAGGCAGGTCAAACATCACAGCAGCCCTCACATTATCGTGCAGCCGCTTGTGCTGAAGGGCCAGCTCGATGTGTGACAGCTTTTGGCCCCTCTCTAGGGCACGCGACACCAGCCTACAGGAAGGAAAACAGCCGTGAATGAGGATAGGCAACCTTGGATGTGGTGGGGCTGCAAGCCGACAAGGGTCTCAGCAATGCAAGCAGCAAGCTGACCATAGTGCCACTATCCCTCCCTCACCGTAATGTCAGGGCAGGACCCCCTTCCTCGACCACTGAGTGTTCCAACCCGGAATCTCACTCGAAGGTCCAACGCTGACAGGGCATGGCACAACGCCGCTGGGTTGGTGTATACGACTGTCGCTACAGGTTGTACAGCAGGATAGATGATATGCACTGTCACACTACACCTGCTGTGCTCCCGCAGGGCGGCTACTAGTATGATGTGGTTGGCCTCCAAGCTGTGCTTCAAAGTCTCCAACCCATCCAGCAGGCCACCCTCCTCCCTGCAGTAAACACACTCCTCTCCACCTCTCACAAGCCGCCGGCGAGACATGCCCCTTCCTAAGGACAGAGGCGAACGACAGCCTACATGCATACCTGCAAGCACCCACGAGTGTGCCGCACCCCTGCAGGCTGGTTGGTAGCCCTGCACCGCCCCCTAGTGGCAGGAAGCTGCTGCTGGGGAGTGGCTGTGCCGCCGTCTGGCTTGAGGCACAGTGACGCGGTGCCATCTTCTGGGAGCCTTTCAGGCACTTAGTCACGTATTGGGAGCCCACCGCCACACCGCCACCGCCTGGCTTGTCCTCATGCCAGGGAACCCAAGAGTGGCATGGGCGCTCCCACCCAGAAGCACACCCATTGGCCTTCATTATGTTGGCGCATGGATAGTGGGCGACTATGTGTGAGGGACTGCAAGTGACAGATGGGGTACCGTCAAGGGCAACACCCTGCGTGGTTGAGGAGTGTGTAGATTGCCGACCCACCTGAGAATGGCCTCCTTGGAGTGGTTGCTGCGGGCGATGCGTCCAAGGCTGTGGTAGAAGGTGGCCTCACCCAGCGCCACAGCACAGTCAAACAGCTCCTCCATCATGCCCTGCATAGCATAATACATAGTCTGGGTGCCACGGCCGCCTTGTGACCTGGGCAAAAGGTGTGGCGGCATAGAGCATGGCCAGCCGATGCGAGGTTATCAGCTTAGGTGCTGTCCACACGAGACCTGACTGCCCGCGTCTTTTCATCCACGTCAGGCGACAGGGTATACTCAACAGGAAGCTCTGTGAAGGGTGCTAATTTTCAGTTCACATCTGCTCACTTGCTGCAGCTATCATGCCTGCCGCCAGGGGATTGCGGGCGATTTTAACACACAATAACTGCAATTGCCCAGCTCGGGCCAGGTCACCTTGGCAGAAGTGGCTGTCGAACGAACATTTGCACCCACTAAGTCCAGCAGACAGCAAACCTGGCCCCCCGTGCGGCACAGCAGTGTGGACGGCTCCATGTGGAAGAACTCACTTGGGAGCCTTGCTCAAGGGTCACTGCCTCCCCCCTCAACTGACCACACGCAACCTCGAGCAGACCATGTAAACCCTATCCCAAGCAAGGCAACAAGCCCACCTGCAGCTGCCCCAGCTCGGCCCGTGACGGCAGCGCTGCCGCAGCCGCTTCCAGCTGCCGCACGTGCAGCTCCAGCTGGCAGCCGCTGGAGTGAAGCAGGGGTAACGCTCCCGCCGTATCCCCCGAGGCTGTGCCAGCGAGCAAGGAACAGAGCTGCTGTTGTGCCTCGGGGGACAGGGGGGGGTGCTAGCTAGATCCAGAGACTTTGCTTTTCTGCTGGGCCCTGCCATGCCCTAGGCTCTGTTGCAGTACTGTGCTGCAGAAATCCCCTCCTTGCCACCCAGAGAGTGCAGGCATAAATTGCTCTCCACTGCTCTGGCACCCGTGCCTTGACCCCCCCCCCCCTCCCTTGTATCCTCGCCGTCCTCCCAGGCTCCTTGTCTGGATGCCCTTGCAATCAGCGCAGGCTTGGCAGGGTGGAAGGAAAACTCACCTAGCAGCATGACCCCGTACCGCACCGCGTGCGGCAGCGTGCCGCGGCTGCCCTCCCCCTCTCTCTGCACTGCTGCGGCATAGCAGCGCTGGGCAGCATGCAGGGCACCCTCGTACTTTCCCTCGACAAACTTCAGCAGCGCCAGCTGGCCATAGATGGGCAGGAGGCCTGGTGTGTCTGGGCCAAATCGTGTGGTCAGGCGGTGGGCACCTGCAGACGGGGGACACACTACCAATCTTGAGACGAGGTAGAAGAAAGCGAGTGCTTCTAAACGCAACTGCTGAAGCGTGTTGGCAGACAGGAGTGCGGTCAAGGCAGGAGCCAGGTTGTGGTTGGCGTGTGCTGCGCCATGCTCGCAGAAGATGGGCAGGATCTAAAAAGTGCAATCTACATGGGGCACTTGTGGCAGCCATAGAAGTGCGCCGTTTAGAGCAGGTACCACAGAGCACAAAATAACTATCAGATTGCATAGGCCGCCTCCTGCTTAGATAATGGGTCCTGCTGTATCAGTTGCTATCGGGCCAAGCAGGTAACCCTTGCCTCAACAGGCTACCGAACTGCCCTACTCCAGCAAAGCACCGCCAGGCAGACGTATATCCCAATCAAGCTGCACAAGCCGCCAGGACCCACCTGCTTCAAGCGCGGCCACTGCGGACTCGCAGTCCCCATCGCCCATGAGCTGGTCAACTGTGAAGAGCAGCTCCTCTGCTGCTGCTGTGCCATCCCCAAACCCCGTTACTGCAGCTGCTGCACCGGCCTGCACAGCCTTGGAAGTGACCAGCATTGACGGCATCACACAAGGTTACAAAAACCTACTCACAGCTTGAGCAACAACTAGCGGCCAGACCGCCACCAGTGCTGCCTCCAGTGGGTGCAGCCATTGTGCGCCCCCGACTATATACCAGCAGAGCCTGCGGACAGTCTCTGCATGGAGAGGCAAACTAGCGCCAACAGCCAGCAACAACGTTTAAAACCTTAGAACCGACCACTGATGAATGTCACATAGGTGCTTGTTTAACGTCGCCGGTCTATAGTAGTTGCGCGTGGTAGCTGCTTGTACCTGGCTGGCTAGGGACGAGGTACTACTGTGGAGGCCCCTCCAACCCTCAGACAGGGCTAGATGGAGCCTTGTGGCGGCCACCAAGGCTTCTTGGGGGGCTTCCAAGACCGCAACTGGCAACCTCGCAAGTCTGCCTAAACACCTCAAGCACACGGCTCGCATCGGCAGACCGATGATTGTGCAGGTTAGGCGATCAGACCCCTACGGAGCCTGGACGCCCATGTGTGGTGAGCCCTGGCTCCGGGATTGCTGGTGGAAGCCGGTCATCAGAATAGGGGCTCAGGTGAACCGCGCCCTGGATCATGTTTATGGCGCGGCCAGCTCAGACGGAGACCTGAAGTCACCTCAGCTAGACGCCACAGTATTTTGCGGATTGGCTTATCAGAGCACTGCAGCCATGCTGACCCAGCGGAACTTCTCACTGCTGCCTTGCACAAAGCCCTCGGTGATGCTCATCGAGAGCAAGGGACCCCAATCTAGTCCCGGGCGCTGTACCAGGCGGCCAAAAGTGGTCAAGAAGGGCTCACCGGGCAGCAGGGTGGTGGCGTACGTTGCGCAGGAGGTCAACAAGTACGCGTTCCGATCTTAAAAGTCGCTTGGAAGTGGTCTATGCACCTCTCGAAGTGCTCCTTGCGCTCCCCTCTACAGGGATGCTTTGTGCACCGTGGTGGAGACAAGCAGCCTGCCAAAGCTCAAGCAAACGGAGGCCGTTGTTTTGCAAGGCTTTGGCTGGGAGAGCCACCGCGGCAGCAACGGCAAATCCTGGTGGGCGGTGCTGAAGGACAAGGTACCTGACATCCAGGTATGTGGCAACCATCCTGCTCGCGACCTTGGCAGGTGTAATGAAACGCTACAACTCATCCGTGATACTCTTATCTGAGATTCACCTGTTGCGCTGCTTGTGCTGCAGGCGGCGGGCTTCACCCACGTGTGGCTGCCACCGCCCTCGCAGTCTGTGTCGGCACAAGGCTACCTGCCAGGTGCGGTGATGTAGAAGCAGGGCTGTGCACATGATGCATGACTAAAACCCTACACGGGTGCTGCTAGTGGTGCTCGTTGCAGCAAGTCGTGACTGGCAAGGCTTACGGGTCTGGCCTGTTGCCTGCAGGCCAGCTTTACAACCTCAAGAGCCGAGTAAGTACTGCATGTTTGAGCAGATCTTGAACACTTCCACCAGTGGGTTGGCCTTGCACCGCTGCAGAAAAAGCGGTGTTAGCTAAATATTGTTTTCACTAGTGTGTACCCAGCTCATGTCCACACCATCCATGCCTGTGCAGTATGGCGGCAAGGAGGACCTCATCGAGCTCAATAAGGCACTGATTGTAGCCGGCATCCGGCCTGGTAAGCTCGTGTGAAAAGGTGCAGATCGCGAAATGCGTAGTGACCGTTTGTCAGGACTAGATTAAGTGACAAGGCAAGGCTGTTACTGAATGCCATTGGCATCAATTTAGTTGGAATCAAACTCATGCAAGACGACCCTAATCATAATGAGTGCATACACAAACGTGTATCAACAAATATCTGTGCTTTGTTGCAGTGGCAGATGTGGTGATTAACCACAGGTGTGCTGACGAGCAGGATGAGAATGGCCAGTGGACGCATTACAGGTGAAAACCAGTCTCCTTGCATGCCGTCATAAGTCTTGCGGATGTCTGCCGTGTCAATGCCAAACAGCTAGACAGCGCCGCTGAACTGTAGAGCTGCTTATTTTTGGCCTAGCAAAGAGCAGCTGCCGTTCGAACCCCCGACTATCTGCTTTTCTGGGCATTTGGCTGGTTGCAGAGATGATGTTGACCATTACGGGCGTCACATCGACTGGGGGAAGTGGGTGAGTACCAGTCGCTCAGCCGACGTGTGCGGCCGCCATGACTACATGTTACCATGCTTGAACAGGCCTTAGCTGCTGTAGGTGACCTTCCGGCTAACACAGCATGCGCATTTGTGAACCCAATGATGTGTGCAGGCCATCACCTGTAATGACCCAGATTTTCAGGGCGAGGGCAATCCCGATTCCGGCGAGGACTACGGTGCAGCCCCAGGTAGGAAATGTTTCTAGCCTGGTTCCTCCCCGGGTCTGTTGATCGGCTTCTGGATCAGAGTAAGGATGGGGCTGCCTGTATTTGCCTGAGGCTTGAAATTATCGGTCCGCCTTACTTGGGATACTATTCTTATAATAGGATACGCCTTCTCAGACCCGGACCTTGCCACTGGCGCTGCAGATCTGGACCACATGAATGAGGAGCTGCGCAACAGCCTTGTTGACTGGATGCTGTGGCTGAGGGATGTTGTCGGCTTCCAGGGCTGGAGGTTTGACTTTGTGCGTGGCTACGCTGCCAAGTACACTGCAGAGTAAGTAGGCGGCTTGCTGGAGGCTCCGTGAATGCCAGTTTCCTTCTGTGGGCTACAAGTTGCACGTGCCAGGGCTGTATGACAGGGTACACAAGCAGCACGCCAGAATGCATGGTACCAGTAGTGAGATGGTGGTTAGTAGCGTTGCAGGTACATCGAGAGGACCTTTGGGGACGGTGATGCCCTGTGTGTGGGGGAGAACTTTGTGGACCTCAGGTGAGCAATATGGAGTCCGCCTGGGGCTGCATCACTGCTGTGGCTGTGTCACCCAAGTACTTTTGGTCCTGGTTGTAGTTAAGGCAGGCTTTGCCTATCAGTTGATGATGTCTGGGCGGGCCGCCGACCTGTTCCAACTTATCTCCGCCTTCCACGGACAGGTGGAACGACGGCCAGCTGGACTACAACCAAGACCATGCTGTGCATGTGCTGCGGGACTGGATCCAGCAGGCCAAGCACTGCATGGCCTTTGACTTTCCGACCAAGGGGATCGTGCAGGTGCTGCTCCTGCTTGTCAGGGAGTTAAGGCCTTTATTTTCCGGCTGCGCTTTCTCCTTTTATGAGCTGAGTGCGGGTTGCTGTGTCATTAATTAGGACTTTGAAGTGCAGGATATTATCCGGTTGCCAAAATGTGTGCTAAGCGCCCCGTGCATCATGACAAGCATGGGAGTTTGGCCTGCCCTACAGGAGGCTGTCAAGCACACAGAGTATGACCGCTTGAGGGGCAGCCAGGGCAAGGGACCGGGCCTGATGGGGTCCTGGCCGGCCATGGCGATGACATTTGTCGACAACCATGACACAGGTGCGCATGACACCCTACCACCAGCATGCTGTGGTGCGCCTCAGCTGATTTGTGTAAGCTTCATCTCCTATCCCAATGCCCTGCCCGACCTGCTTCGGAGCAGCTCCTTCTATAACAGCTCTAGCACGAATGCAGAGCAGCACAGGGGTATCATCTCTCATTTATCCCTTGTGCTGCAGGCTCCACCCAGAAGCATTGGCCCTGGCCTTCCGATTATGTCTTGCTGGGGTATGCCTACATCTTGACCCACCCAGGAGTGCCCACTGTGTTCTATGAGCACATGTACGACTGGGGCCACGAGCACCACGACAAGATAGCGCAGCTGGTGAGTTGTCGGGTGAAGAAGATGCGAGGGTAGACTCTGTGGTGCATGTTTGGGTTGCTTTGGCTTTGCTCTGCTGGCTGGCAATCGTTTGCATCTGCTTTGAAGTCCAGTGTCGCTGGTGGGTAGGAAGCTGAGAGATCTTTGAAAACACCGCATGGTGAGGTGTGGCTCAAGGGCCCTGCTGACGGAAGCCCTTGCAAGTTGCGCCATGCGGTTCAGGTGGCTTTGCGCAAGCGGTGCGGCATCACTGCTGATGCCAAGCTGGAGATCCTGGCTGCTGACAAGGACTTGTATGTCGCAACAATCAACAACAGGTAGGGGATGGGTTGTCCAGCAACTTCACGCGGCTGGCAAGGTTCATGCTGATAACGGCAGAGTAACTGACAGAGGGGGGCTGGGGTTGCCAGGCCAGCGGTGCATTGGGTGGTGCATTTCTGTACGCAAGGGCGCTGATGGGCGTCTTTTGTGCCTGGTTGTCTTAGCGAAGAGAACAAGGAAGTGTGCGTGCCATTGCACTGTGATGGCGTCTATTGTGCCTGGCTGCCTTAGCGAAGAGAGCAAGGAAGTGTGCGTGCCATTGCAGGGTGATGGTGAAGCTGGGGCCTCGTATGGATATGGGCGCACATGTGCCAAACGACAAGGAGTGGAAGATTGTGACCTGGGGCAAGGACTTTGCCGTATGGGAGAGGAAGAACTGAGCGCGCACGTAGTGCTAGCGAGGCAAAGGGACAGCATACAGCATGGGCAGCACCTCTGACGCAAATGGTGAGCGTCTCTGGGCGATTTTGGCTAGTGGAGGAATCTGAGGGCAAAAGAGTTTGCGCAGGACATGCGCTACATCGAGCACGGCAGGTTTGATCTGCTTTGGCCGCACATGGCAGGGCCTAAGTTTTGCGTAATATGTATAGCACCGGGGTTGTCGCTGGGGTCCCAGTAGGGAGCACTGCTATCTTCACAGCAGGATTGCATTTGGCTGACGGGTAAGTGACCATCCCAAGGTATGGGTTGCAACATACAAGTGCCATCTAATGCTGTGGTACGTGGCTACTGCCTTCAATGATATTCCTGGGTCGGATGTTTTCTTTCGGAGTGTTTTTGTGTCCTTAATTGCCTGTCTATTTCCTGGGCCTAAATCCTTGGTCTTCTGGTGAGCATGCTGTACTTTAGTCTTATGATATGCCAGTTGGTAACCTTGTCCCGCACTGTCATAATTTGTTGCTTGTCTTGGAAATCGAGCGGGGACACTAGGCGTTCAACAATGCGCTGCTTGGGCTGAATCTATCTATATTTTCAATTGTTAGCCTCTGTTCTTAGTGGCCATGCTGAACTGTATCTCATAGTTCCACGTACTGGACTTGTTTACCTCCCACCCTCAGGCCCAATCAACAAAATCTCACGGCGTATGGGAGGATGACTTAAAACCTGTAAACACTGTTACTGGCATTGCGCAGAGATCGTGAAAGACTATGGATGCAACCCGCACGGGAAGCCTGTAACAATAAGGGCATTTACCCATTATTGTAAAATGTCTTCGACGACAAGATGCCTATATCAGAAAGGCTGCAGAGCCTTGAAGGTTTGAAGCCCATGCATGAGAGCCTGCAGGCAACCAAGGCATCACGCCAACCACAAGACGTAGTTTCCTGGTCAGCCACAAGGTAGCCCTGGCCCTGGCCACCTAAACATTCGGTCTGGTGCTACATACTAACAGCCTTCTGCCATAAACTCAAGCGCCTGTCCCAATTGCCCGCTACTGTAACCCACTCCTGCTTCCCCTGCATCAGGAGGCAGCTGGCCGCACAAGCTTGTCTGCCCCGCTGAGGACCTTGGCCTCCACCACAACATCACCGCCTGCCAGCTTGCCAAGCTCGTCAGCGCCCTGCGCACGCGGTTACACATGCATCTGCTTTGTGAAACGGTGAGCCCCGCACCATGTCTGCATGCATGATGCCTGGCCAACACAGGCTCCGCGGTAGCCTTTGCCCTTCTGTACCCGCCTGGCTTCCCCCATGAGCAAAAGCTCCCATGTCCTGCATGCCCCCAGTCAGTGTCCAGTGTAACAAGTCGTGAGCAATATCAAGGGCCCTCACCTCCGTCACGTAGCCAAACACGCCAAAGCTGCCCTCGTCAAAGCTCAGCCCGGCCAGCCCGGCCTGGAAGCGGTCAAACTTGTAAATGAACCACTGGCGTGAGGAGACAGCGCCGTTCAGCGTGCCGCCTCCCAGGGCCCCTACACCGGTGAAGTCGCCGCTACCAGAGCTGGAGTCCGGGTCTGAGGGGAGCTGGGCCATGGCCACAGCACCATTGATGGAAAGCGGGAGCACCTGCAGCACATGGAGCACAGACGTCGCTGAACTCTCCGTCCAAGAAAACTGGTACGAGCCAGAACCTGCTAATGGCCTGAAATGTGGGCTACAGTGGTTCTGCACAGGCCTTGGCGCCTGCTATTACATCAGCAGAATGAAGCCAGCCAGAGCACAAACCACGGTTGACATTCATACACCCCTGCCTGGGCAACGCTGCGCGTCGACCAGGTCACCCTCCTGGCTGCATCTGGAATGCCTGTAGCATGTGCCCAGCTTGATGCCTTCCTCAAACAGTCTCAACGTACTCCTGGGCCTCTCAGCCGTCCACCCCTCTGCCCTTACCGGCAGCTCCCCGCTCTGCACGTCCAGCTGAGCGCGGTACTGGGGCTCAAAGTCGCCTAACGGTAGCATCTCCAGGGGGATCCCCTGATCCTCCGGCAGCTGCATGCCACAGAGCGTGCACAAAGTTCAAAGATTAGTGCGCTGCTATGATGCTTATGAAGCGGTACCGAACGGATGCATATCATATCAAGCCGTGGCAGTCTGTCCCCGATACCTATGTGGCAGAGCACCAAATCACCAAAAGCTAAGGCGGACAGCCCAAACCCAAATGCCATATAGAATCCGTAACCCGCTTGAGGGAAATATACTTGCCTGCTGACCGACCAAGATAGAGTTGAAGGTGGTGTTGAGGGGCGTGTTGTTGTACACGCCATCCAGGACATTGGCAACGAAGTTGCCAGCCGTGAGAGGCGCTGCAAGCGTGGGGAGAGGATGGTCGTCAGGGATGGTGGGGTGAAGCAGCGCAGGTATGCGGTTCACTATGCCTTTCTACGACCCTGTAATATAGTGCTAGACAGCCACAAACAAAAAGTCATGCTGCCTTGCAGTTGCGCAGGTGGAAACCTGCAAGTACTGCTAGGCACTTCACTACTGGATGAGAGGGCCACCATGGCAACGATGGGTCAAGCCAGCCCTCTGAGCACGCCTCCACAAGCCGGCAAAGTTGTTCTCGCCGCCCACCTCAGGGCCCTGGCCTTTATCCTATGCAAACCAACCTGAGTAGCCATCTAGCACTATCCTAAGGGTGGCTGGCGGCTGCTGAAGGCTGTCCTCTTCTCCAGCTGCCGGCATGATCACAAGCTCCACAGTGGCCCTCCCTGCAGCAAAGACCAGCGGCCAACACCGTGAATGGCTCCAGGCACAGCGGGCCCCCAAACACCAAAGCAGGCCACAAGGCTTGCTCTCAGGCAGTGCGCTGTCACCAGCAGCAAGCCTGTTTCACGGTTTGCCCGTCCTCAGCGCGGGCTAATGTGTCGATCTCTCACGGGCACCCATCCCTTCACGCGGATGTCAAACGGGGGCCCACACAAGCAGCAGCTGCTCCATGGTGCCGGCCTATGTCCAGTATTGGGTTCAGACCCTGCAGACTGCCATAGAAAAGAACCCCCTATACGGCACTTTCACCGCCTCAACGTTCTCACCGATGAGCCGGGGGAGGTCCCTGTACTGCTGCGGGACGCGGTACGGCAGGCCTGGCGCCTGCAGCAGCTCCAGGTCCGCCACCTGGCGCAGGAGGGAGGCCACCCGCAGGGAGGTCCTGTCGGGGTCCTTGTTGGCCACAGCCTCTGACAGCCTGTACACAAGGGGGGGAAGCCTGTCTGGCTTGGCTGGCTAGGCAGTGCTGACTGGCTGCATGGCCGAGGGTGGACATGTGAGCTCGGGGTGGCTTGGGAGCATACAGCCGTTGTCTACGTGGGGGAACTGCGAGTTCATAACTGGCACGGGGATGGCTACATGCCCTGTACCGCCTCTCTGGGGGCTAACTTGCCGCACTCCCAGGGCCTAACCCAGGCCCGAGACGCTGGGAGCCGTGCTGTTTGACCGCAGGGCAGCAAGGCACGCACGGCTCAGCTCTCCGGGAGTCCCTGGCCCTCACCCGCAGCCCACACACTGGGCGCCCTGTGCAGCTGGCACGACACCCTGACACCGTGCTATGAGGCCTGTCAGCCCGGTTGGGTGTCTACCCGCCAGTCATACAAGTCTCAGGATCCAAACGCCAGTCAGGAAGCACTCCAATCCACCCACCTGTCCAGGCCCTGCTGTATGTCTGTGACCATCTCCTCTGCTTGGGCCCTGTAGGGCGGCAACACCCCCACCAGCATTGCCTCCTGGTCAGCTGCCGCCTTGGCGGCTGCATCCAGGCTCTGAGCCATGCCGCTCCAGGGCTTCCGCTGGGGGATGCGAAGTTTCACAGCAATATCCTGCATGGGCGGGCAAGGCGACAGGTCGTCCAGAAGCTGACATATTACAGGGATGTCTGAGCCCATTAAAATGCCGGTAAGCCCCGCATGGGCAGCAGGGGAGCGGTGAAACATGCATTTCTCGTTTGCATCATCCTCAAGCAAAGATCATAACAGACTTCATGCATAAGCGATGGCCGTCTCCTCACACCTCTAGCTTGTCTTGCACATCCTTGACTTCACGGTTGAAGGCAGGAATTGACCGCCGCAGTGCTATCTCGGCAGTGCGAGGCAGCTGCCCCTTGGGCAATGCCAGCACCGCTTCTGCTGCTGGGGGTGCTGAAGCAGCTGTCAGCAGGGCGGCGGCCAGCGCAGCAGCAATGCTGCGGGGCAGCACAGCTGCTCCCTGTCCCGCTGCTGCAGCTGCTGCAGGTCCAACTTTAGTGTACGACTTCAAATGCCACCAGTTGTCATGCCTGCCCTCCACCTTGCGCACGGCTCTGCATTGCCAGGTGGGCTCTCTTCGGGAGGGATGTGCTGACTCCGAGTTAGGCAACAAGCTGGGACTCAGCCGAGGTAGACTTGTTGTAGGCAGTTTCATCGTCACTGCTGTCTGCCTACCGCTGCGGTGCTACTGGCCGTGTGCTGTTGTCTGCACAATCACTTCTCGTCACCCTGCCAGCGTGGGGTTGGCTTGTAGTTGGGGTCCGGGCCAATATCACGTGAGCCAGCGTTTATGTAAGCGCCACGAGCCACGGCCTCACCCACATATGGTCTGTTTGCGTCAATCTGCAGCACATCCTTATAGGGTCATAGTTTTTAGCCATCTATAGGACCCATGCATCAGCCTTCAAGCCTTATTCGTGGGGCTGCCGGCAGCCAGCCTCGCATGTTAAGATAATCGAACGCTGCACCTTAGCCGCAGTTCATCCAGTCAATCTACTTTCCTTCTTGTGCCGGCTATACCACAGAGGGAAGAGGCCGCCAACCACAACCAGGCCAAAGAGCCCAGCTCCCACTAAACCAGCTTTACTGCCTCGTCTCTGTGGGGGAGCCATGACGCCACATTGATCAAAGTGCTGTGAGTAAGCGCAACTGATAGACTGGTATTATTGTTTCTGCGATGGCGAAGGAAGATGTAGAGGATTGATCCTTGCGCTTGGGCACGTGCTGTGTCAGCGAGGGCGCCAGTGGTGATCTGGTGGCATGTCTGGTGGTGATGTTTGCAGCCATATCTACTGCAGCCGCACGCCATCTGTAAAACCAAGTCTACACGGGCGTCAAGCTTCACACCGGGTATACGGCGGCACAGCCCATGGCAGACAAGTGCAGCATGCTGATAAGCTTGTTACAGCTGCACAGGCAGCAATAGCGCTCAGTTTAGTATTTCACGTCTCAGTTCAGCAGTGACCAAATAACTTGCAAACAAAGAAGCTACTAGCTTAATAAGAGTAAGTGTTTACGGGTTGCTCTATACCTCAGGGGCTGGTTGGTATTGAAGTACTCCCTTCGGCAGCACAGACTAAGCAACTAAACTACTCCTCAGAACTGAACGTTTCAGGGCAACCCATCTGGCCCACACTCCAGCTGGCGCAGCAGCTGCTGCAGAACTTCGGCAGGTTGCCCAGCAGCCAGCTGGTGTAGGCCTGCAAGGCGATAGGAAAGGAAGACCAGCGGCCTCAGGGCTGACTGGCGTGCGCCAAAAGCAGAGGTCATCTAGCGCACAGTGACAGCAAACGCATCAATGTCGGTATCAACTGGAGGGTCCATGCTGGGTCCCCACCCCGACTCATACATCTCAGTAATAATGTTGGGTAACCACAGCCGCACCTTGTGGCTCTTGTCCATCACTCACAACAGGATGGCCCTCAGGGGCGCAATGTGTCGTGGATGCTGACTGTTGCTGAGTGTCCCTGAGGCACTTGGCCAAGAGCTCTGCGAGCCCTCTCTGCTTGCCCTTCACCTCGGCAAGCTCCATCCTGCAACACCACTCAAGCTTCCGCTAAGCAGCACTGACAACATGCTGCCATGAGGACAGGCCAGGCTTGCAGGTTTGATGCAGGCTTCGCAGGTATAGTACAACACTGTTGTAACAAGGCCAAGCCACAAGTATGACAATGTGTGGGACAACCCAGCATAGTGAGCTCACCTTGCAGCCTTGAGCTGCTCCTCTAACTGTGTCGCCTGTTCCACTTTGTCATCCAGCTGCACCACCGCATCATGTACCTGCAGTTGCGGCAACCTCCTCCTAGAGGCACTTATGCATGCCATCATGGCGAACAATGAAGCAACATCATGGCAGCGAAAGGAGTTTCCCCTTCGTATAGCAGCATGTCGCAGGCAGCCCTGGAGAGCGCTGCCTGTCTGCCTTATTAAGGCTTGTTGCTGGCACTGCCCTTCACTTGAAGCAGGCGTACCATGAGAGGTCCTTAGTGGGGTTGGCTCCACAACAGTGCCAGACCTAGCAGTTGATACACCGAGCAGCATGCTGGGTGCACAGTCGCTGCCAGCCCCTTTTTCCCACCCGCTCAGACACCATGAAGAGGCCACCCCACCTCCTCCTCAAGCCCCGCAATCCTCTCCTGGTAGTCCAGCAGCACTGAGGGGTGCCCCCCCTCGCCCCGCTCAGCGTCGTCGGCCTCCAGGCGGACCAGCTGCGCAAAGTGAGAGGAGACAAGCATTACTTTGGGAAACTGAAATGGAGCGCAACCAGAAGGGATCCTGTCACTGGCATGAGCAGATCCACCGTCATTTGCTCCACGGTGCACTACTCGACCTGTGGACACCAAATTGAGCCACGGCAACCGGCAGCCAGTGTCCCTCCTCCTCAGCCAGGCCGCACCACCGCATGCAGCTGCTCACCAGCGTCTCAATGGTGCGTTCACACAGGTGGTTCTTCTTGACAAGCTCTTCCTCAGCGTTCTTAGCCACCTCCAGCGTGGCTTTCAACTGGCCCACCTCCTTCTGCAGTGCCTCATTCCGTTGCACCAGGTTCTGGACCTGCGACCAAGGGGGGCACACGGTACCAGGCTCCTGGTACCTGCCCAGGGAGTGGATGGAGAAGCAGGCGCCGAATGCATGCCTGTGTAGTCAGGGACGTGGCAGCATGCCCCCATTGGTGCCGGTGCTTGATTCCAAGGATCCCAAGCCATGCACGGACTGGGTGTATTTGGTGCATTGTAGGCACATGCCGAGATGCACTTGCTCGGGCAGTACATTGGGTACCTGCCCTGATGCAAAGCTGGCAGGCGTGCAGGCACACCCCCTTCCAATACTATCTCAGCTGGACCGGCGCCTGCCTGCCAGGACTGGTATTGCAGCTCGCCCGACATCTGCTCGTTCTCCAGGATGGTCCGCTTGGTGGTGATGTCCAGCCTGTTGTCGGTAAGCGCCATCATCTCCTCACGCGCCTGCTTCACTGCTGCCGACTGCTCCTTCTTCCACAGCTCCCTTTCCTGCGCGTGCTTGCGCTCCAGCTCTCTGCGGGCGGCAAAATGAGTGGCACTTTCAAGCAGGCCCTTACCTCAGAGCTCTCTTTCTGGGTAGCTTTTGCCCCAGCTCTCTGCAGGCACACATGACAGCAAGCATATACCACTACAACAGACACAATCACAGCAGGATGGCACAGTCTGATATGGTTGCCAGAGTACCACCGGCAGCTGCACAAGCTCACATCATCGCCTTGTGATGCGTCTTCTTTAGCTCATCGCTTTCGTCCCGCAGCAACTGCATCTGGTTCTGCACACACGTACCAAGCCCAAATGTTGGTCGACAGGACCGGGGGATGCTATTTACCTCTTACCCCTTGGAGGTACCCATACTGACTGAGGTAATGGGTGCACTTTGTTGCTCCATGATCAAAGACACAAGTCATGTAGCCGGCAACATCTCTGCACTTCAGCCCTCCCAAGCCACTTGCCCCAAAAGACACTAAAGGGGCCCACCTGCATGTGATCCCTCTCCGCCAGGAAGGTGTCTGATGCCTTGAGGCGGTCCTGGGCTGCTGCCAGCTCCGCCCTCTTCCTAGCCACATCCTCCTTCATGCTCTGCATCCTCCTATCAGCCTCATCCTGCAAGCCGCCCCACCGACTTCCTACTTTCGTCTGACAGCATGTCGCAACACTAGCATGTTGCTTTGGCCCCACCTTCAATTCTAGACTGCCGGATCGCTAGCTCCACTATATTTTCCCAATACGGACTGCAGCCCCCTAGCAGTGCAATTTACTGCTTCCACTCGGGCAGCCACCCACACCCCCTTGCAGGGTTGCCAACTGTGGGCACCATGCCGTGTGGTCACCACACACCTGCGCTTTCTTGCTGGCAACTTCCAGTTCTTGCCGAGTCGCTGCCAGCTGAGACTCCAGAGTGCAAATGCGTGCTGCCTTGGTTCGCACTTCAGCGGTAAGGTAGTCGTTGATGTCCCTCAGGTTGGCGCGCTGCTTATCCACCTCGGTCGTGAGCGCAAAGTTGTCGGCACCCAGCGCCTCTCTGTCTGCCTCGAGCCTACAGGACGGCGAGGAATGGATGACTCGTTGGTTCTCACGGCAGGTATGCACCCTGCGCAGCTAAGTACATCCTACATACTGTTACTGCTGCTCACTGCTGCAACTTCTCACGAGCTCTTGCCGCCTCCAGTTCCTTGGCAGCCAGCAGGCCTAGGAGTTCGTCTTCAGTCTGCTCCGGGGGTGCGTCCGCCTTGGCTTTAGTAGCCTTTGGGGGGGCCTTCTTGGGCGCCATCTGGGGCTGGCCTCCCTGGGCTAAACTCGTCCTCCTACTCCTTCATAACACAAGGAAGGCTAGAGCAGACAACGAATTGTGGCTGTTGAATACCCAGTGCCGGTTATGTGCTCCCGACGCATATCTCGACGCTCTTTTTATGACTTTGGATTCGGCGCCCTGCTGCGGTCGCATGCTTTGAGGCCCCCTTGAGGTAACTTGTCGACTGGGCCAGTACATTGTGACCGAGTGCTGCCCCTTCAACTGTGCAGTGTGCTCTTCGCCTGGGAGCTCGCAGGTTGCAAAGCCCTACGAGCCGTTCTGGAGCTTCGGCCCGGCTTTCCTTCCACCAGACCTGTCCATTTAGCCTTGCAAGACAGCAGGCATGGCGACAGTGGTGCTGCAGCGCACTGCCGAGCCCCAGGATGCAGCTTACTTCCAGCACCTCGTCTACCGGCCCTGGTTTGCGCTGTACAACGTGAGGCTCCGGCCGAGGGGAGCAGCAGCGCAAACAGAGGTGCGTCAAGGAGCTCCTACAGCTGTGTTGGGAAACTCTAAGAGTTGGCTCTCCGTCCCGGCAAAGCTGGTGGACAGGGCTGAAGGGAACGACGCATGTGCTTGGGGTTCCTGGTTGCCAGTTAGCACTGTATAAATTCTGTGATCAGGTGAGGGAATGACCATGTGGGGTTCTCCGTGACTGCAACGGTGTCGGGAGGGTTTAATGGCCAAGTGAGGGGGGTGGGATGGGGTATGCGTGTGGTTGGGGGCGTGCAAGACTTCCGCGTCCTTACGGAACCTGGGTGAGGCTGTCAAAGGGTGTTTCCGCAATACTTAGGAATGTGAGCCAGACAGAGTGAGGAAGGGCCAAGGGCGCATTGATGGGTTCTATCAGAGTGTGGCAGGAGGCCCCCCCCCACCCCCCCCTCAACTTTTTGCCCCCTCCGTCCCTCTGAGGCATGGGCGCTTTATTTTCACTCGCAGCCGGCATGTGAGGCACACGCAAATTCACATGGCCCGTTCCTCACCTGCAGGTTGAGTTGGCGCTCATCCAGAAATTGCTGCCTGAGGAGCTGCTGCTGACCATATTTGGCAGGCTGCCCATCACAGCCCTGGGGGCAGCGCAGTGTGTCTGCCGCCAGTGGCGGGCGGTGGGGAACTCACCTTGCCTCTGGCGCCGCGCATGCCTGGAGGCCTTTCAAAAAACAGACTCTGCAGCAAATCAGAAGCTGGTCCGCACACAGTACAGGTGTGGTTGTAACGTGTGCAGAGTACGTTGTGGCCCCTGCTTTGCCAGGGCTTGAGCAGTGGCTTCCTTTCCCTGCAGAACTGCAGATGCTCATGTATGGCTTGCAAGTTGAGTAAGCAGTCAAGTTGACTTACCCTCCATGCATTTTGCCTACAGGAACTGCTGGAAGACAATGTTTTTGGACCGGCCACACCTGCGGTTTGATGGGTGCTATGTTTCACGCAACACCTACCTGCGCACTGGCGTGGTGGAATGGAAGACAAAGAACCCAGTCCACCTGGTATGCTATTTCCGGTACTACCGCTTCTTCCCAGATGGTGAGCGGCACAGGGCCATGTGCAGCCCAACAATTCACCCGCTGGTGTTATACTGGCTGTGGTGCCGGGGGAAAGGTTAGGTAGTGGGGTCAGGCTTTGTGCACGAACTTTAGTTTCGGGCAATGGGACCAGGGTGGTGGCTGCACAAGGCCTGGCTGGGCCCTGCTGTGGCCTGGGCCTGTAGAAGCGCATCACACCTCTTGAGTACTTCACTTGTCTGCATTCCTGCAGGCACCTTTCTGTACCGGACCACACCCGAGTTTGTTTCCAAGGTGGCGCGGAGCCTCATGTCGGTGCCGCGGGCTCACAAGCAGCAGCAGGAGCACGTGTACCAGGGCCGCTTCAAACTGGAGGTGAGGCGCCGCAATCGCTGCTGTCTATCCGGGTAGTCCATCACGCCGGGCCCAGCGTCTCAACCGACCTGGGAGCAGTTACCTGGTGGCAGCGGTGCTGGTGTCGCTGCTGGGCAGTGTGCATTGGCCTTCTGATGTGCCCACATAGGTGCCACAGCGCTGGCCCTGCATGGAGGGTCGGTTGCACGTGTGGGGGCGTCTGCTGACTGCGCTCGTCCGCTGCCGGCAGGGCTCGCGGCTGCTGACGGCGATGCGGTATGACTCACGCACCACCACGGAGATCAGGTCGCGGCTGGGCCTGCGGTCCACCGTGCGCGGCGCCAACAACCGGCTAGATGTGGAGAGCATCGTCTCCTATGACCTGGCGGATGGCATGGTCCTGCCCATGAGCGGTGAGCGAGGCTGGGGACCCTGGCTGATTAACAGGGCACGGCTGCACGGTTCCCTTGGCTGATGCCATTCATGCCCCATCCAGGCAGCGGTGGGCGGGCTAGTATTTATATATAGGCGCATAAAGGGCTGCGGGCAGTTCCTTGCTGCTGTGACCTCTGCATGGTGACGGCTTCTATATGGTGTGTGGGCAACAGCGGATGTGCTACAGTGTTGCTGCTGCTGCAAGCAAGTGTGGCTGCTGCTGCGGCTGCCTGGTGCAGAGCCGGATGGCGAGGTAGAGGAGATGGAGGGAGCACAGCAGCGCAGCCACCGGCGGGGGCTGGCTCCCTTTGTGTTTGTGCCATGGGATCAGGTCCAGTCTTCCCCGCTCAACCTGCCTGTCACCCAGATGGACTACTTTGTTCCTGGGTGAGGGCATACACATGCCTGCTCTACACCGTGCCAGGCCTCAGGACTGACCTGCCTGTCTCTCAGATGGTCTGCTTTGTCACTTGGTGAGAGTACGGAAGTGGTCTGGACGGTGCCAGGCTTGAGGACCGTAAGCGAAGAAATTAGGGGAATATGTACGATTTGCGGAGGAGGTTGGCATTGCCTTAGGTCACCTTGCATCGATGGCAGGTGTCACTGATGTATATTATGTTCGTCGGGAGTGTTGCTGTGGTTGGCTTGCTGTTTGCAAGGCACGCAGATTTGTTTGTGTTTAGTGGGGTTGTGTAACGGAAGTGGTTGCATGGAAGTGGCATGTATATTTGAGTAAGGTGGCAGGCAATGCAAACAGAAAGGAGGTAGGGGTGGACTGGACTGACAGGGTTCTATGCAGTTTTCCTCTGTATCTTGCCTGGGAATTGGTTGCATGTATGTTAGGTACAGTTGCAGTTGGAGGTTTACCATTAATTTCATCATTGTTTTGTTTTTAGATGGTTGGCATGTGACAAGAGGGGGGAGGATAGCGGTTGGCGGGTGGCAGCTGCTTCAATCAGGACAGCAGTGTTGTTAGCATGGGTGGCAGGAAGTGCTGACAGGAGTGTAGCTGGGCCGGACTGGTCTGACAGGGCTGAATGCAGAATAAGCCTGAGTCTTGCCTGAGTTCTGAGCCAGTAATTTTCTCCCCAAGATAAGCTAAGGTCACTGGACGAGGACATGCAGCTCGACTGAAGCAGGGGCAGTAGAGAACAGGGTTAGGCCTGAAAGAAGGCCAGGAGGGAGCAGCAGGAAGCACAGCAGTGTTGTTAGTATGGGTGGCAGGTAGTGCGAACGCAGCAGTGTTGTGTTGGTAGGATTGGTTGCAATCAATTACATACTGATGTTGCTGTGGTACAAGTGGATGTATATCCTAGGTAGCAGAGAAGCAGAAGGATTTAATTAAGATTGTATGTGGGTGAGGCTGTGGTAGTACTTTAAGTCTGGTGTGTTGGTAGGGAAGTTGGACGGATGGGTAAGTTGCGTTACATTGTATGTGAGGTTAGCTTTCCTCAGCTTCTCCAACATGACTGATTTGTTGTTCTTTCTACTGCCATGTCGCATGATTTTCCTTGGTTACAGTTCATACCTTGGTAGCAAGTCATTGGTTAAAAGGCAACTACCTGACGAGCAGAGCAGTGGAAAATTTTGCAGACAGGGCAGGGAGACGTGTCTTACTCCACCCTTACTCAATTATGTTCATATGTACCCGCATGCGAGTAAGGCCAATATGCTGCAATTGCAACAACATCCCAACAACTCCCGGATGCCAACCCCACCTCATATAACATGTCCTATAGAAGGTGCCACATACTTTACAGGCAGGCAAAAGTCTAGAAGTGCGACAAGGCAAATGCAAACCAAATTGTGGCAGGTGGCCTAACAGAAATTAAAAAAAGCTGAAAATAAGTTAGCAGATTTGTTCTGGCAAGCACACTTGCTCATTCACATGACACAAGTGGGGCATAGGGTGTACCCTTCTGCAACCTTCCACCTCCTTTAGTGGAGTACCACAACTAATCTCACACAGGCCGCATACTGTTCAACACTGCTGCACTGCGTCTGGCCCTTCCAACACCCTGGGCTTGCATCGTAGTGTGCGACTAGCAACAACCCAGCTAGCCTCTCGAAGCAAAAGATATCTCATCCCTGCTACATTTTCCAAGCTCAACAACATCATTCACCCCTAAAGTCACGCAGGCATTACCCATTTTCAGGGGGTCATGGGGTGGGGCACATCCTGCACCTGCACGCGCTGCACCTGCGGGGAGGGCGCGCTCTCACCCTCTACAAAGCGGGTCATCTTGTTGGGCGGGGACGGCAGGGCGGTGGCGGGCACCGAGGGCATGTTCTCCACGCTGCCGTTGCTGTTGCTGTGCGCCATATGCTCCTTGACGCTGCCGGGGGTGGTGCCGGGCACAGGGGACGCCACTGTAGGGGCGGCGGCACCCAGCGGTGACCGCAGGTAGGGGGACTGCGACCTGGGTGAGTCATAGGTGGGGTTGGCGCGCACGATGGCAGCCCGGGGGCTCTCAGCCCGGGGGGTGGCTGAGCCGCTGACAATCTGGGGGCCATCCACCACGGCTGAGCCGACCTGGATGTTGCTGATAGATGCTGCGTTGGCCTCTGACAGCTGGGTGGTGACCATAGGCTGCACCGGCATGCCCACAGACTTGAGCCGCAGGGGCGCCAGGGCAGAGCCGTCGGCGGTGGGGGTGATGGGGGGAGCCTCCACGGGGGGGCCGGTTTCGGGGATGGTGCCCAGGGTGAAGGGACCATCAGGGAGCGCAGAGCTGGCCTCCTGCAGGGCCATGGCAACCTGCAGCAGGGGAAGGGGTAAATGGCAGATCAAGGTAAGTTGATGCCTGAAAGTCAAGGTTTGCCAGGCTGCTAACATTTCCTGAACCCACCCAGGAGTAACTGAACTGCCATGCAGCACATAAAACATCCCCACAAAACAAACACATTTCGCAACGCGGCGACGTAGGGGTAGGCAGGCACTGCAGGCAATCCCATCCCGGACCGAGAGGCCAACCACACAGTTGCGCAAGTGCAAGATATCACACCATTCCCCCCTTGCCCCACCCACCTGCTGCAGCGCCCTCTTGACATATGGCCTCATGAAGGCAGCGTCCTGGATCAGCAGGCGCAGGCGGGCGTACTGGGCCTCCTCCTCCTCATCGTGGCGGTTGCTGGCCACTGCAACAAAGCAAGTATAAAATGGGTTGGGAGCCTGCAAGTGTAGTTTGGAAGCACAGAATCACAAATGTGCCAGGTGGATGCCCGAAATGCCTTTTACTGCAATGCAAGAAAACCTCTTCCAACACACCTTGTAGCATCTGCAAGAGTGCACAGCCAGCCCTGCTGGCCACCCCTCCCTAAATCCATCTTGCCTTCGCATACTCAAAAAAACGTCTACTCGCAGCAAGACAGCTAACTACTACCATCCAAACCAAAGTCCAGTCCTTGGTCTTCCGCCACTCACCCATGAGCTGGCCCTCGTGATTCTGCAGCTTCTTGATGATCTTCTCCAGCTTGTGGCTGGTCTTGTTGCCGTTGCGGGTGTGCATCTTCTCCACCTTGCCGCGCAGCTTGTTCACCTTGCGGCCCTGCAGGTCGCGCTCGATGCGCAGCTTGTCAATCATCTTCTGCTGACCCTGCAGAACAGCAAGCACGGCAGCACTAGGTTAGATAGCGTCCAGAGGTAGAGCCATGCGAGGCGCACCTGCCCGCCCACCATGACGATCTCTGGCCCAGGAAAATGTAAAGCTCGACAGACACCAACATACATGCTGTGCAGCGCAAAGGCCTCCTCCTACCCTCTCCCGTCACACAATTTGTACGTTGTGAGCCGGGGCAACGGGCAAATCACAGCCAGTGCTTGTTCACCATCGCACCGCAATATTGCACAGTGAGGTAGCAAGCGAGGGGAAGCCACTCACCAGTGCGGCGTTGTAGCTGGACACCCAAAGTGCCAGGGGGTCAAACACCTCAGTCTGCAGCTTCCTGGCCAGCTCAACCTTGGCCTGCAGGGCACAGCAGGGGTAGCACGACAGGTCAGCAGGGCGCTTTGCGTGGCTGGAACATTAGTGAACAGAGGACCAAGGTGCATGTCCTTGCAGTCCTTGTAGAGAGCAGCAGCAGGCGTTGCCACCAGCCTCCCCAAGTCTGCCTAACTAGCGCAAGTAAATCCAGGCAAGCATACCGCAGACGGCAGCAAAACCTCCCAGCCAAGCAAAGCAAACAACTCTGCACCCAGCAAGCTGCCCCGCTAGAAACCCACTCACCCTCTCCACTGTCTGCCCCTGGAATTCCACGCCTCCAATGGTCTCCACGGTACGCTGCTCGCCAGACTCAAAGACCAGGCGGGGCAGGGGGCTGTCCATCACGCGCGCGCTCTCTGCCAGGGTGGCACAAGCTGACCGCTCCATGTCCCTCAGGTGATGCTCCTCGCTCTTCAGTTTGTCTAGGAAAAACGTCGCCTCGCGCAGCAACGTGTGGCACCTGCACGACAGGAGTTGCACAGTCCGAGTCGGACAAGCGAAGCTGGCTCGTCAAACCGGTCCAATGCAGCGCTGATCGGCCAAAAGAAGCGTTCTTTATAGCTATACTGCGTGTACCTGGCCTCCGGCTGCTGGCTGTTGGACGAGAACATGGTCCTCAGAGTGTTCTTCATGATTACGCGTCCTCCGCTTGCAAGCTTTCTATTCGACCGAGTTCGTGCGTGTCACTTGCTATTGATTATCAAGCAAATCGGATTGTGAGTGCTGTCGTCTGGGCTGGGGGTCTTCTAGAGTGGCTTGGGCCGCTTCCACCGCCGATTCGCACCTGCTACCACGTAGCTACCCTGATACCATGCGACCAGCTGATGACAAGGCCAGGGATTGCCCAATGCGCGGCCCCAGGCCCGGAGCCTCGCATGCAAACAGTAGCGGCTGCATGTGGTGAGCGAGCTCGACCGATAGTGGAAGAGATCACAGAGTGGGTGCAAACTTGGGCGGCTGCACATGTGCATCGGGCACTGCCAAGTTGACTTGGGGGAAAGCTTCTGATAGCTTGAACGTGGAAGGCAACCTAGCTGACTTTCAGTACTGCCAAGCTGGAACACCTTGAGGCGAGACGACTAATGGATGAGTCACTCACCATCAGTCTGTCCGGCTTGCTTGCTGTAATAGTCCATGGTTTCTGCTAGTAGTGCAAAACTAAAATGAGTTAAAGCCCACTAGCTCTGGTACCACCTACCTGAGTTCCTCATCATTCCCCAGTTGCACTGTATACGGCATGGTATACGGCTGTGGACTTGTAGCAGTAACTGTCAGCGGCCACTGATCTAGATCATATTGCAGCTCGGCACCACGGTCCTCGTTTAGCTCGGTCAGCCAGATGGGTCTACCCCTGGCAATACAGAACGGCAGACCTGGAACACCCTTAGCTCAAAGGTTCACCTGGAGGCAGTTTATCTGCTGCCAGGCCCAGCCAGGGAGGTGTTCTCTCGTTGGGGCAGGACCAGGACCTCCCGATCTGCTCACAGTAAGCCAGCCTGGGTAGGTGGCGCCATGATGGTCAGTTGCTCATATAGCTGCAGTTGCTGTCCCTCCAGTCAGGGACTGATCCCCCATGGTAGGCTGCCACCTTCCATACGGCATTCTGCTGTGAGGGTGGCGACATGCGAGCTGCCACCCTGTCAGTGCAACTGTAGTCAGTCGTTGCTGAGTGCAATCCAGTCTGCCAGACTAGTCAAGTTCAAGTGAAGCTGCCTGCCCCTGGTTGCCTGCCCTCATTAATGACTCAAACTTGAGCACCAACTTCGACACGGGCCCCAGGTGCGTGCTGTGGAGCTCCTTAAGGCCGCCGACGTCATAGTCTACGATGACCTGGGAGCACAAGGGGCGGTTGCCTGCTATGCCGCCCCAGCAGCTGAGACAATCTATGTGGGCAAGCGGGGCCAGCGGGAGTCAATCAAGCAAGGCAGCATCGATGAGATCCTGGTACAGCAGGCAGCACAGGTAGCTATTGGCATCCACTTGACACACTTAGAATCCCCAAAGTTGCCGTGCGGGGCGCCCACTTTGCTGGCACTGGACGCTGCAGCCACCCTGCCATGCTGGTGGTACTACACAGACAAAGCCGACCCTCTGCGCTGCTCCTCGGGCCTCTGCACTGACGCTTCACCCGGGTGGCTGCAGGGCAAGAGAGTTGTACGGCTCAAGGGCGGCTGCCCCTCGGTGTTTGCCCGGCTGCAT
Source organism: Parachlorella kessleri (assembly GCA_001598975.1). Taxonomy (NCBI): domain Eukaryota; kingdom Viridiplantae; phylum Chlorophyta; class Trebouxiophyceae; order Chlorellales; family Chlorellaceae; genus Parachlorella; species Parachlorella kessleri. Next base: position 29,889 of record BBXU01000875.1, on the reverse strand, counting down.
AGCGAGCTAGAAGCACTGACCCGTGCTGGCATCCCTGTGGAGGTGGTACCAGGGGTCTCCTCGGCCCTGGCGGCACCCCTGGCAGCAGGTGGGCAACGCCTGGCAAGCAGGGTTGCGGCTGCATGTCTCAAAGTCCGTACCAGGTGGTAACTTCTTCCCGAGAGCTTGCCATACAGTTTGAAGTTATGGGGCAGTTGTCACGTCAAGGCATGCTGCACCCCTTTGGTGTGAGCAGTGTCCGGACCTCCGGCGAGGTGTCAGGTTCACCACAGCGTGTTTGGCAATAATCCTGCAGGCTTTCCCCTGACTCACCCTGAGCTCAGCCGGGGTTTCGTGGTTGCTAGTGCGCATGACCCGGACATACTTGACTGGCGCTGCCTGGCGGTGAGTGCCTGCAACCCACACCCAGAGCCTTTGGCGGACAGGCCTGTCATTGCGATGGGAGGAGAGGGTGGGAGGTCTTGTGAAGCGGCCGACTACTGCTGGGCAGGGGTGGGGACATGGAGATATGCTGCTTTAGCCTGCTACCATCTTATGCTGCCCGAGATCTGTGTGCTATGTAGCCTGCTGCTTAGGTCAGGACTCACACTGTATCTGCCTATGAGGTGCAGGTCGTGGACACCCTGGTTCTTCTCATGGCTGGCAGTACCTTGGCTGCGGTGATGCAGCGGCTTCGTGAGAATGGCAAGCCTGAGTCAACACCGGTGAGGGCTACTCACATGCCAGTCTCCTAACACAGCACTAGGATCACATCGTCCAGGCAATGCGTGCCTCCCTGCAGCTGGTGCTGCTGTGCTGCATGTTTGGTTGGCTATGTAGCTTGCACTCTGCCCAGACTTTGCTGCCCCCGGTTTCTGCATGCCTGTGCCCTGCATGCCTCTGCCCTTTACAACAGCTCGGCTCGTCTGGAGGAAGTGACTACACCCCGACTCTCATGCAGGTTGCGATTATCAGAAACGCCACCTTGTCCAGTCAGCAAGTCTGGCGGGGCTCCGTGGGTACCATTGTTGAAGAGACACTAGGGGAGTCTCTTTCCCCTTGCATCGTGGTTGTTGGCCTAGTTGCGGGTATTTAAGCACGGCAGCGGCGCCTGGCTTCCCCGTGGGGGTGCAAGCGCCATCAAAGTTGGCTGATGGATCTGCACTTGCCTCATAGTTGTACCCAGCGGCTGTGACATGCCTGTAAACCGTTGGTAGCAGTAGCTTGGGAGAAGCTGTCCTATCAATGCTTGGCTAGCCTCGCATGTAGGTAAGGACTCTATATCTGAGTGGTGCACATGCTGTGTAGATGAGGATAGGTTGTTTTGTGTACTTGCCCTCCATTTCCAACACAGCTGTACAGATCTGGTGCAAATAGACTTTCATGGAGCCAGACAGCAGCCGCGCGGCCCGGGTTGAAGGCACACCACAAGGTGCAAGTAACGTAATACAGTAGTAAGCCCCACGGCATAACTGCATACAGCCTTGGTAGCAGGCAATGCGAACTGAGGAGAAGGTAGGGTTGAACTGTGTACTGAATTTGTTTAGTGGCATGTAGTGCGAACATATGACAGTTAGGGGTGAAATGTGCTGGCAATGCGGGGTGCAATCATGCTCTGTGCCAGCTTTGAAAGGGTCCTGCCAGCCCAGTTACATAAACTTATCCAGTAGTAAGTCTCGAGATCTTTTTGGAGAAATGCCCTGACTGACTAGCTGGCACTGCAGCATGTTCAGCGGCAGCGCGGTGCTCTGGTTCGGCGCTAAAGATAGGGGAGGGACGTACTGGATGAGATCCTGCCGCCTTTACTAATGCCAGCCGTGGAAGCACTGTTTCTAGCTAGCCACCCTGGCCAGCTGATTCGAACATGCTACATGCACCCACAGCTTGCATGCTAAGCGGCCCTGCTTCCTGCTGTCAGCTCCAGCTGTAATGCTGCATTCCTCTGCCGGGATATATTCAACAACCTTCAAGCTGTGTCCCCTCACTAAGGGTCGGCTTATAGCGCTGCTGCTGCCTGGCAGGGGTAAGTCGACTGAATAGCACACGAGAGGATGTGGAGGTTTTAATGGCAGCCATCCCCGGCTCGCGTTGCCTCTGATAATCAGCGGGGGGCCCAGGCCGGACACCACCTCGTCTAACTTGGCATCAGCTGCAGGCAGCTCTGTGCGCTGTCCGCTTGGTAGGCGAGCAAGCAGAGAAGCCCTCAACCATGGCGTCTACCCATAATTCTATGGGCGCCCCTCACCGCGCTGCCGCTTGTGTGGGAGGGCTTCCAGTATGACAGCATCCATGCTTGCCAAGCTGCCAGTGTGAGATGGTATCGATAGTCCAGCCGCTGCATGCCGCTTGTGGGTGTTGCGTAGGACCCTGGTTGCACCAACCTCTGCACTTGCTTCCCCGGTAAAGCCAGCTGCCTCCCGCAGAGCAACATGCTCTGGGATGCGGGACCACTGCGCCTTGGGTCGCACCGCCCAAGGCTTTGACTGCCGGGATTCCTTGCATGCCGTATGCACCGGCTGGCTGCCGCCCTGCAGAGCTGCTTTATGCTCCTTGATAACCTCGTCATACAGCTTGTTCCATGCTTTGAGGCACCGACTGTGGGCCAGTCCTTCCGGGGGTAGGTCTCCTTGCCGATGTGGGTAGCTGTCCGGCCAAAAGTTGCGCTGGTCGCCCGGCTTTATACCTCGACAGCGGCAGCCCACGTCCCAGCTGTTGAGTACACACAGTACCCGCCCCATCCAGCCAGCTGACCACTAGCAGCTCGGGCAGGATTAAATACGAAGAACTGCAGAGAAGTGCAAGCGGCAGCTTGGCTGGACAAGTGACAGGGGAGCTATCCAAAAAAGCCAGCGCAGCGGTCTGCCCAGCACCTACAACAAACTCAGCCCGCCGTAACGTATCACCCCATATCAGGGGCAAACTCAGGGCAAAAAAACAATACCTGGACTGTACCACGGCGCGGTGCCCAGCAAATCAACTGCAAAGTGATCCAGTGAGGTTACAGTAAAGGCAGATCGATCGCTGGCGTCTTGCTGGTTTGGACAAAGGTGCCGCACCACTCCTGCAAGCTCTGTCCGCAGACAGACCGCATCAGAAGCCTCTAGGGAAGATATGGGTTTTGGTGCTCACAAGCCGCCGTGGGCCGGCACAAGCACAACCTCCAGACAGCGGTACAGGTGCAAAGAATATAATCGAATGTGCTAAGTTTGTGAAAAGTATGTTGGAAGTGAGCACTCCACAGGACAATGCAGTACAGCCTGTCACAGATATGACTTAGACAACCTGATCGTCGTAGAGTATATATGTAACACTTGCAATTGGCAAGGGTAGAACGTAGCCTAGCTCTGGCAACCTCGGGTTGCATGCGCTTTTATATCCGCAACCAAGCAAGCTGTGGTCCTCTAGGCTCACGCACTTGGTAAGACCTAACCTTGGTTGACAGCGTTTTAAGGGTGCATGCACGCGAACAGAGACACCACGACTTGCTTGCTAGACATAACGAGAGGCGTGTTATTTATTTACAGCACAATAGCGAACCTAGTGAAATACAGACAGCCTGCTGAGTACTTTGTTTGAGTGGGTTCGCAGATGCAGCAGCTCAGCCGGGGGGCGGCCAGACCTTTGGCAGCCCGTGCAGTAGCCAGGACTAGGGCGCCTCAGGCGTGCCTTGGCAGCAGCGCTGCTCGGTCAGCTGGTGGCTCAGCAGGCTTAGCGGGCGCAGCTCTGCTCAGTCCCTTGCGGCTGCGTGCCACTTGCAGCATGGACCTCCAGGGAGCCCTGCTTGCACGGCAGCTACAGCGGAGTCTGACGGTGTCTGCTGTACTGCAGCAGGCGCCGCAGGCGGAACGCAGCATATATTTGAACCCTAGTATTCCTGACACCGAGTTCGTGGTGAGTGGCGGCTGGCGCGACGAAGCAGGCTGCCAGGGGGACTGCAGGGTTGCAGCTGGTACACAGGAATGCACCATGCAGCATTTTTGCCGCTGGGGTCCTTGCTGGCAGCTCCTGACTGTCAGTGGCTGGACAGCGCACTACCACTTTGGGTGGCGGCAGGACCATCTGACCTAGCCAAGCACCTCTCCCTTCCTCGTCTCAGGTCATCAATGCCTTCCACCTGGTGGAGATAGCAGAGCCAGGCAGGCTGGTGGGAGAGTTCCGTGCGGCGCTGGAAGGCAAGGACGTCAAGGGGCGCATCTATCTGTCTGAGCAGGGCCTCAACTCGCAGTTTGGCGGCCGGCGGGAGGATGCCATGGCCTTTGCGGAATGGGTCGCAGCACACCCGCTGTTCCAGGTGGGTGGTTAGGCCAGACTTGCCTCGGGCTAGACCCTGCTCGTGTTCCAGAGCAGCTCGGCTGGATGTTCTGTTGGGTACCTACCCGGTGAGTGCTTTTCATCTTGGGTGGGGCTGGTGTGAATATGGGGCTGCCGGCTGGTTTTTAGCGCTCATAGCAAAGGTTCAACGGGAGTTTACAGGCTGTGAAGCACCAGGCTGCGTCGGTTGCCCAAGGAAGCTGACTCTGTCTGATGAGGACCTGTGACTTGGGGGAGGCCAGGCATGTCAAGCAGGCCAGCATTGGCGCATGGCTTACGACATGGCGGCAAGTACTTTGTGTTCATGGTTGCGGTAGTGGAGGAGCCGCACTGGCAATGCGCCTGCAGGGGATCCGCTTCAATGGGCCTGATGCCGTGGACGGGCACATGTACCCGCGGCTGAGGCTGCAGTACAAGCCCAACCTCATCTCTATGGCAGGCGGCATGAAGGGCGTGCCTGTCACAGAACCCACCGCCAGGGCGGAGCCCGTGCCGCCCGCAGAGTGGAAGCGCATGCTGCAGGAGGCAAGTCAGCCTACAGATACCCTGTTAGTAGTTGTGATGGATACCGCAAGGGCGGGACTATTGAATGTTTACCAGGCTGGAGCGGGTGCACAGTGGAAGCGGATGCTGCTGTAGTGCCTAAGCTCATCGGGAGGGTGGTCCGGTCAAGGGGCAGTTGCCTAGCAGTGTATGCCTTGCCCAGGTGCCAACATGATTTTTCGTGTTGTGCTGTGCTCTGCTGGATGGGATCGCATATGTTACATGTGCCAGGGTTCTAAAGGTAACCCAACTTGTCCCCTGCATGGCTCCTACACGACTTGTCCAGGGATTCTGCTGGCGTTGCCAGCTCAAAGTGAGCCGCCCACCCCTGCTGTTATGCAGGCTCAAGAGCTGCCCCCGGAAAAGCGGCCGGTTGTCCTGGACCTGCGGAACAGCTATGAGTGGGATGCGGGGCACTTCATTGGTGCAGAGCGGCCGCTGGAGGTGAGGAGGGCAAGAGCAAATGGGTCTTGCTTCATTCCCGGCTCTGCTGTTTTTGCGACTGGGTAACATTTGCACATGGCTGTGCGCCTGTCCATGTTGGACGTGGTGAGCAACAGCTGGGGACGAGAAGTATGGGCCCCGGCAGAAACCTCGTCTTCCGTGGGGTTCTTGTGTGTGTGGGACGGCTTGCTCCACACCTGCAGGACGTACACTGCCGCAGAGCCTGCCGCCCTGGGCTGCCGCCTTGGGCTGGCAGGAAAGCCAGTTCCGGTGGCACGCCCCACATTATTAGGAAGACGGAAAAAATTGTGGCGCAGGAGGAAGGAAATTGTGACAGGTGGCGGCTCCTGGCATCACCCTGAGATTGTGCTGCAACTCTGGAGCCATGCCAATCTTACACAGTGGCCGAATGAAGCTGAAGAGGGCACCCCGTCGCAGGACAACTTCCATGAAACGCCAACCGAAACTACTGATGAGAAGGTGCCCAACTATGTGCGGGACGTGGACCCGGACCGCCCGGTGATGATGTACTGCACTGGGGGCATACGCTGTGATGTCTACTCAGCTTACCTGAAGCAGAAGGGGTGAGCTTTGCAGGCCGTGCTTGGTTGAAGGGGTTGTTTCAAGGTGGTCATCCTTGTGGAGCCTTGTGGTAGGGTTGATGGGGGCCAGGGTGGCCACAGCCAGGCCACAGGCAAGGTGCCGTGCACAGAACTCGTGCCGAAGACGAAGACCAGCGTGTGCCAGTCACAGAGATAGCAAGATGTTCTTGCTAGGCATGGGCAGCAAGTACTAAGGCTACCCTCATAACTGCTGTTGCTATTGAGCATGCTGCCGTGCGCTGGTGCATCTCAGCGGAGCCTCCCACCCCAGTGGAGAGTACCGCAGGTGTGACAAAACGGCACACGCTGGACACGAGCACGCAGACGCACTCGGCGTCCTTACTGGAGGGCTCTCCTTAAATTTAACCCTGTGGTGTACCGCAGGTACAGCAAGCTGTACACCCTGGACAAGGGCATCCAGAACTACTTTGCCAAGGAGGGCGCCGACTGCTGGAACGGCTCGCTGTATGTGTTTGACGCGCGCATGGCCGTGCGGCCAGGTGAGCCCCTGCTATGCCATGCTGTGTGTGCTGTGCTCTGTAGCTTTGCTCGCACCATGCACTGCTGGCTGGGCGACTTGTAGCAATGCCAACTTAGCTGGGGTGAGGAGCGGGGAGAAGCCTACACAGGTGGCATCGTCGGCTGGCCAGGAGTATGGGAGTAGAATAAGCCTGGATGGGTGGGCTGACGTGCTGGCCAATGGTCGGGGACGGTGCTGGTTTGCAAAGGGAAGCCCATGTGAGCAGTTTACGTCGTGCCCTGGACATGAGGCCTAGCCATGTTTTGGGGTGGGCAGACACTAATAATCCCCATTCTCGTTGCCGCTTCCCCAAGAGGAGCCTGCAGACACGCCCGCCGACCAGCTGCCCGCGGCCGTGCCCTGCCAGATGTGTGGCGAGGCGGCCGTGCTGCCCCACATGAACTGTGCCAACGTGGACTGCAACAAACTCTTCCTGGCCTGCAACGCATGCAAGGTAAGCTGGCTGTGGGGCATGGGGGTTTCGCAAGGCAGCAGCAGACTCTCCCTCGGTGGCCAGGCAGGCAAGTGGGCTGTCTGGAAGGACTGAGGGTGTCGCTGTTATTTGTGGAGCTGACGTGGGCTGGCTTGCTAACCAGAGCATTCTGCGGGGCATGGGGTGCGAGTTCATGGTCTGCTGCTGCACTGCTTGATGTCAGCGTCTACGCGCGTGTCGCAGCAAAGGTACAGTGCCTCGGTATTAGCGCGCTGTAACTCCAAAACTAGGGCATCACATGGTGTTGTGCAATGTGTGTGTACAGACCCAGTACAATGGCTGCTGCTGCCCTGACTGCGTGGACGCGCCGCGCCTGCTGCGCCCTCCCAAGGTGGCCGGCCAGTACGGCAACTTCTCACAGTATGCTGAGGACGGCAGCCTCCTTCGAGGTGAGGCTGCGTGGTTGCTGTTGTTGTTGTTGTTGGGGGGTTACAAGAGCCCTTAAGTACAAAACCTGTACCTTTCTTTCGAAATGCCAAAAACATATAGGTAGAGACATGGCCGCTAAGGAGCGCTACCCAAAGCACTCCAACTTGGCTTAGAGGACCTGTGTGGTTGCTTGAGTGTTCCAAATGCGGGAGATAGACTTCTGCCGGGGTTATATGCGCCCCGGACCTCTTTTTGCTTGGGGTAAGAATGTTGTTACTGTCGTTGTCAGCAGTCCATGCCCGGTTCGCAGGTGCTCGAACCATGGAGGGATTGGCCCGCCCCCACCAGAGGTCCTTTCCTGCCTGCCTGCTTACATAGTTTACTGAAGCATTCGACTCAGCCCCCTTGACCATCAGTCCACCTGCTGTGCGTGCTTCGCGCCACAAGAGACAGTCGTGTTCATGGTCACATTCATGGTCACGTTGAGGCTGCTGAGGGCCCGGCACCGCTGTTAATATCCGATTCTTCACATACCTGGTCACAGAACCCCGGAAGAGTGACATTTCCCAACAGTCATGATGAACCTCTCGGCCTCAAGGGCAACCAGCATCCACTGTATGGTCTCCTGCCGAGCCTTTCTTGGAGCCGGTCCAGATCCCGCCCACAATGGCAGCCATTGCTCCATGTCCCCCGTCCACTGGCATGGCTGCGCCTGCTGCAGGGCCTTCGCGCATCAGCAAGCGGCGCAAGCGGCTGCAGCTCCTGCGGGAGAGGGAGAAGGCTGAACGGTCAGAAAAAATGGAGCGGCGCAGAGTAGCCAAGGTGGGCGAGCTCCATTTCCCACTGGACACAATGTGTTTGGGGGCACATTTTATTCTTCCGAGCACAGCGGGCCTGGGGAGGGATAGGCGTACTTGTCATTAACTATGACGGGAAGCTGCCGAATTGGTGTGCAGTCTGATATGCAGCACTGTGCTATCGCTTGCACGTCTCTGATTTTCCATGTCCAACACAGCTCCCTTTGTTTAGGTTGCTTGGGACAGCAGCTGCTCTTGTGAGTGTGCAAGAGTGCGGAATGCTCCTGCTGTGCTGCAGGCCGCCATGGCACAGCGTGCAGAGCAGCACGACGGGCCTGCTAAGCCTGCTGGGGAAGATGCTGAGCGTGAGGAGCGCATGGAAAAGCTGAGGGAGCTGCGCCAGCGACTGATGGAGAAGACAGGCAGCCGGCAGACAGTGGCTTATGAGGCTGTATGAGTGAGCTGCTGCTGCTGCTGCTCTCTCTCTCTGTGTAAGTGCGTCTGAGCATGGGGTGGTGATAGCTGTGCTTGCGACTATAGGTGACTCGGGGCAGCGATGGTGAGTATGCCAAGCTCTTTCTTGTTGGGATGGGCAGCAAATGGTGGACCTGTGGGGGGGGTTATTTTCAGCTGGCCTGGGGCTCTCCAGGGGGTTTTTGGTCCTCTGAGTGAGAAGGTGACTGTTGATAGGCCGGCGTGGAAGGGCTGGGAGAGATGTTTGGGGATTTTACTTGTTCGCTGCAGGTTTCATGCTATTGTACGTCTTTCGAACTGCCTGTCCTTAATGCTTGTGTAATGTACTGCCATACCTTCCACACCATGCTGTCCTGCCTTTCTTGCTGCCGAGTTCTCCAGCTGCTGTGGGTGCTGCATAGTCCGGGATGCACATAGGGTGTCTCACGACAACTTGTGGTTTTCTCTCTGGCGGAAAATTTCAAATCATTCCCTTCTCCATTGCACCCTTGAGTTGATGTGATACCAACTCATTTGAACTGCCACCCTTGACAAGATTATCCCCGCAAGCCTACCCTTGTCTGAGGACGAACACCGGGGAACAGCATGGCACCACGAACGGTTTACAGAGCTTGTCACCCATGCATGCATGTCAACGACCTGGGCCCTGGGACAGACTCATAATCCCGCAGGAGCACTCTATAGGGGTTGGCCCCTACCCATGAGCAACCACATCAAGAGATGATGCCACCAAGGTGTTAAATCCCTCAACCGTTGCTACATCATAAACAGTTGTCACTTGTGGAGTGGCGATCACTGGCACGGCATTGTCGTGACACGCTAAGACAAGACTCGAAGCAATGCTGAGAAGAGACCCAGGGAAGAAAGAGCAGGGAATAGAAGAAAGGTCAGCCCCCAACTATATCATTATTGGGCATCAGAAAGTGGGTAAGGCTGGTTCTGAGGAAGGGAAGCTCTGAAGAGGAGAAAATGAACCCATCAATGCAACATACCTCAATCAGGCATACCCCTTGCTGCAAGTCATGTAGGGGTACTTAGGACTCCCCAATGAAACGCTCCTGTTCGGCAAGCTATGTATCAAAAGGCATGCACAGACACAAAACGTGCATGCTGGCAGTGTGGTCAGAGTACGACATCGTGGCATGCCACTGGCAGTTGGGCTTCTGCAAAGGTATCTCGATCCATGCAGCATTAGGTGACGTCTCGCGCTAGGAGGCCCCGTGACAGACGCCTGTGAACTTTAATAGGTCCCCACAGCTCCAGCATGACAGCAGGGCCCCCAGTCGCACTTTCCAACTATACCAGGCACCGGTGTATCGTGCGTTCTGCCACAGTCATCATCAGTGGTCAGGTACCGCTACATCCGCTTCGTCTGTACGAGACCTGTCGCTGTCCGCCAATGCTTGCCTCCAATCTCACATCACCACGCAGGTACACTGCACCGTAGCTGGCGGCCCCACCTCCGCCCCGTCATCCTCCGGCAGGGGCGGCTGCATGGCCTGCAGATCCCTGGCCACCTGGCTCATGCTGGGACGCCGCTTGGGGTCCTGCTGCCAGCAGCGCTCTATGAGGGACGCCACGCCCGGGGGCACCCGCTGGGGCTCGATCTTTTGCCGGAAGCCGTGCGCCACCTGTGCAGCAGGCGAGGAGGCGGCAGGCCGTGTGGGAGGTGTCGCAGGGGCAGGGAATGGGACGGCGACGGGGCCGTCAGGGTACACAGCATCAGCACAATATAGAACTCCATTTGCCAAGCGCAGTAGCTCCTAAGTTGCCCGGCCGCGACCTTGCCACCATAGGTCTAGCCCAAAGACGCCATCCACTATGGCTGCTAGGCCTTGCATTGAGCACTTTCAAACGCCGCCAGTAGTTACAGGGCAAGGGCACCGACATAGCTAGCTGCACATATGCACACACAGGAAAATGTACCCCAGCACACAAAGACACACGCGATGAACCGGCTAAGCTCATCATCGCGCCGGCCCTGCAGTCCAGCCCCCTACCTTATGTGCATATGCCTCCAGGTCCTTCATGCTGCCGTTCAGCATGATGTGCAGGCTGGGGATGTTCCTGCAGCACAATGGCATGCACTCAGTTAGCCCATGCATCAAGCTTGGATGCCAGGCCCTTTGTTGGGCGTTGCCCATGAAGCTGCAACCCCCGACACGTCTGCAGACCGTGAGCTACTTGCAGGACATAGGGAGCACGATGGGACGCCCTTTCCGGGCCGATCCCTGCTGACAGTAGCACTTTCTCATATAGCTCATCTCATTTCTTGCCTAACCTCCCCTGCCGAACACAGTCATGCATCCAGAGCGAGCAGGCAAAGCCAGCAGGGGCCATGGCCCCACCACTGTTGCCCTTGCACCAGAGCCACGGCACCATGGACTCCTGCCCACCAGTGCCACCCAGCCACCTGTGAAAGAGGTTGTACATGATGATGCCAAACGAGAAGACATCAGCCCGCTGGTTGTAAGGGAGCCCACGCAGGACCTCCGGCGCCTGCAGACAAGCAGGAAAGGTTACCTTCGCAACTACATGGCGCCCACGTCCCCACCACCCACCCCTTGTGAACTTTAACCACTATGACAACACATGCGGGGTTTCAGCGAGATAGGAACACGCCCCACTACTCACGACACACAGCTGAAAACATACACAGAGCCTCCTTCGCCCTAGCCATTCGTCGAAGCCCAACTGCCTATCCCATCCAGACAAGACACGGCCCCTGCCCCACTTCCATTCCTGCCGGCACATGCACCACCTACCATGTAGCCGAGGCTGCCCGCCCTCGAGGTCATGTCCATAGCCTGGTAACTGCGCTCCGCTAGGTCAGGGGTGGGTTGCGCCATCCAGGCCTCCAGCCTGGCTTCAAGTCCCTCGGTGGCAGCCTGCTCCAGAGGGGCCAAGTCTTCAAGACTGGTGGAAGCCATCCGCTCCCTACGGGCAGGTAGGCAGGCAGGCGAAAGGCTTCAGCCAGGGTAGCCGGTGACGTGGATTGACAGGCAGTTCCTGAGCGGGAACGAGAAAGGCAGTCAAATGGCATCCACAGGGTACCAAACGCTTGGCAGACTGTCCACTAAATGACACGCTCCTGCTCCTGCTCTCAAAACGCCCCATGTTGTAAGCTGCAGCACTCGGAGGGAGCCCGCGCACAGGCTGCCTACCCCCCTGTGCCTAAGCTGCTAACAACGTACAGGCGCGCTGAGTGCTCCTTGGACCTGGCGCTTGCGCCCTGCAGCCGCCGGGCCAGCCCAAAATCCGCCAGCTTAGCACAGGCCTTCGCGGGGTCACGCCGTGAGAGTAGGATATTCTCCAGCTGCGGCAGAGGTCAAACAGCAGCAACAAAGGATATACTGTGGGTTCTCAGATTGGGGTGAATGCCCAAAGTGGCCCCGCTGGGAGAGGAGGATGTTCTTCAAGTGCTAGCCAAAAGCCATGCATCTGCGGAGCCTGGCGATGTGTACTGGCAGGTGCATTTCCCTAAAAATCTATTAATAGTGGCATGCAAACTTTGCTGACAAGCAAGGCGTTGCTGCCAGACAAGGCCAAGCCACCGGCCAGCTTTTTCCCTTGCAACTCGGAGCAAGCCGGCATGACAAGGCATCCACAGGCTAATACAGCTGGCTGGCTGGCAAGCAATGGGGATGAAGAGGGAGACATAAAACATCCTTTCTCACAAAACTCCACCTATGCCAAGCATTATTATGCACTGCCGGCTCACCTTCAAGTCTCTATGAATAACCTGCAACAACACGGAGCATGCTTGCGGTCAGCCAAGGCATAGCCATGCCCCCAGCAACTGGACTTGTCTGGCGTGGGCCTTGCTACTTCCTTTATTTGACTACGCCAGCCCCAGAACCTACTCCCGGAGACATGCAGCTGCAGTTTGCTGGCGCCCCGCTGTGCACGGCGGGCAAGGCCCCTTCATGCAGAATGCGCCTCACGCATCGCATGTATGGCAAATGCTGGCTTACCTGCCCCACGGACTATCAAGTAGGTTTGGGGTATGAAAATGTGATCGTACTTCACCACCAGGCTCACTTTGGGCTCCCGAGTGTGGAGGTACTCCAGAGCCAGCGCTATCTGCAACGACCACCGCAGCGCGTCTACTTCGCCATAAACCTGGCCTTCCTACATACACACCAGGGACAGTGTTTTCAAGGAAAGGACAGCCATCACGTCCACTACCTTCAGGAGACTGTTATGGGGGCACGTGGAGCAAGTCCTAGTGTGTGGGCCGTGTGGGCCAATGCTGTTTCCACGGTCAGAGACCGTGTAGCGGCGCCAAATTCCGGGCAACATCATTCACCTGGTTGGTCATCGCCCTGACGACTAGCTCCTGGAGGGTGCCGCCCTCCATGTACTCCTGCACGGCAGGGCCGCTGTCAGAGCGTGGGAGGCCCGCTTGAAAAACACGCTGTATGATGCAACCTAGCACTGGCAGGTGACCAGCGGATATTTGGCACTCCCACGCACCGCACCTGGCACACTGTCGCACCCCGCAAAGTCACCGCCACGGCAACATTTCCCTTCATCTCAAGGCCATGCAACGAACTACAACTCGCCTACATTTCACCATACTCCACTGCTGGGAAGAGATTCCCACCTGTGTGAAGAACAGCTGGTGGTGGGTAGGTGGGCGCCCTCCATGGGTCGACTCCTCCTCCTCTGTCACCCTGGTCCAGCCACAGCCGTAGAAGCGGACGATGTACTGCATATCCACAACCGCACCATGATTGATATGACCCAGTGTAGGACCGAGCTGCCTAGACCACAGATAAACCCCCTCTAGACGGTGGCCATGGAGCCCAACCGCCGCACCACCTCCTAGACAGCGCTCTTGTCTGGTGAGACAGCAACCACAAGGCTCTGCACCTGCGCCTATCTAAAGCCAGCAGCACCGGAGCACAGTCCCCGCTTTATATGCAACAACAACAAACAGAGGCACCCCCGCCTGAACCGGTCCCCTACCCTGGAGCGGTTCCATAATTCTAGCAACCCATCCCCTTCCCTTTGTTCATCCATCAAGCAGACGCTCCACAAACCCCACACTCCGTCCTGACATGCCATACCTTGTAGTTAAGCTTCCGCAGCAGCTTGACTTCCTCGAGGAACGTTGCCACCTCTCGAGGGTTATTCAGCAGCTCAGTCCGGATCTGCTTCACCGCCACCACGCGCTGCCGACCGCCGGACTGCTGCGGCTCGTACTTGCACTTGGTGACGATGGAGAAGGTGCCCTTGCCCACGATGCACATCTCCTCCAAGTCTTGCCAGTCCACATAGGCGCCGGAGGCAACAAGCTCAGCGCGCAGCGCGGTCAGACGCTCTGACAGCGTGTAGGAAGCTGCCGAGGCATGGACTGACCGTGGCGACCGCAACGACCGCTTGCCGGCAGGGGCCACTGCCTTCAAGTGTGGCGGCAGGCCGGCCGAAGCACCCCGCCCTGCTTCAGCTGAATGGGCAAGCTCCTGCTGTACAAGGCGATTGCACGCCTCCTTGATCATGTCCGGGTCACTGGCGACCCCAGGGTAAGCGGACCGACAGCAGCTTGCTCCAGAAAGGTGTCGGCCTCAGTGTGCCTAGCAGAGCTGTCCGCCAAGCCGCCAGCAAAATTGAGTGTAGCTAAAACGAGTCACTGTACGTTATTTCTGGTCCGAGGAAACACTTTCGACGCCGCCTTCGCAACAATGACTATGACACCTGGACGCACGCTGGTTGGCTACGCACAAAAGAAGGACTCTAGCTATGATTTTGAATAGAGTACCGTTCACTACCCGTTCACAAGGGACATTGCAATAGAGGCTGTGGCGGCAGGACCATGATATGCACAGTCATAGCATGGGCGCAAGCGCTTCTCCCCCTGGCTCGCTCGCTGGAACCAATGCTCAGCATGAGACACCGTTGAGGATGCAGATAGCTGCTCGGGACGTTACTTCTCTAAGAAGCAGGGCACGCATGGGCACGTAACGCCAGCAGTGGGAGAAACTGGGCTTCCTTGGCCACGTCTCTATAGCAGCTAGCTCTGCGACTCTGGGCAACCACCCTTGACGGCTTAGCCGGGTAATTAGCTTTGTTACAACAGCAGATTGCTGGGCCGGGCACCTGCAACACGCCTGCCCAGCACAGCAAGTACAAACGTACACAATACAGGTACAATTGCCCAAAAGCACAAAATGGTGGCGCAAGCGGGGGCGGTCGAGGCAGTGTAAACTGAAGGCTGGGTATCACAAAATGCTGACCTAGGGCAGATACACGATCTCGCCTGCAGTGGAGTAGGTTCGGTCAAGTGCTTTCCCCGGGCTTGCTGTCACAGCAGATTTGGTGCAGCCAGGAATTCGCCACTTGCCATTCAGCAAGCAAAGGGCAGTAGTAATGCTGCCGCTCTTAGAGTGGCCTCTCAGTGAGGGGAGGGAGGGAGGAAGTACATTGCGCATGCATGAGGCCACATCTCGCAGCTCACTCTCAGCTGCCCTCACAGTAACAAAGGTAAGGCATCTGCCGCTACTCCCCCCCCTTCCTGTTCTGGCCATCGAAGGGACGCCAACTCATAAGCCACCCTAAGGCTGGACCTTGGTATGTGTGGCCGGCTGACTTAAAGATGCTCAGAGGTCCATAGTCCTAGCCATGGAGGTGGCCGCATCCTGATCTCCGTCGTCATCGCCATCTGTGACAAGCAGCTTTACATATATATGGCCTCCCTCTGCTGTCAAGCTGCAGGTAACTCGACTTGGAGTTGGCAGGGTAGTACTCGTGAGATTTTTTGAACTAATCTCGTGTTGCCACTCCATTTCTGCCACTCCTTTACTCCCGCTTTCAAGTGCGGCCATGCATGGGTTACGCCTGTGGTTACCCCAGGCAAGGGCATCCGTAGCCAACCGGCATACGCTTTGGCCGGCTGCTTTGCAAGCCCTGCATGCAGCTCTCTCATCCCAGACTGCTGCCACTGGTGCCCAAGGAACAGTTGTGCCTACCTGTATTGTACTTGTAGTCAGTCGTGATGCTCAGCTCCACAGCAGTTTTCGACAATCCCCGACAGCTGCAGGGGTGCACAGGAAGCCCCGCCAGAAACACTTATACCAGCTGTGCCCACTCCTTTATATAATTGTGAATATATGCTTCTGCCCCAACGAAGCACAGGTACCACACACCACGCACGTAAGTCTCTGCTGCTCCCATAGTACTGTCCTACACACTTCATATCATTGCAAGCCCTGCTCTCACACAGTCTCACTTCGTCAGTACATCGACGATTCGTTTGCACGTCTGAGGCCTTCCGACACTCTGCCAGCCGGCCTCCCTCCCTCCCTGGGGAAATAACACAGAACCGCCCACTGCCAGCCCCCCACACCTGAAGTACAATATGCGCTTAAGCTTCTTGTTGTAGAAGAAGTAGTTGAAGCTCCACACGCTACCCTTCTCACCAAACGGGTCGCTCTCAAGGTCGCTCTTGTAGCTGCGCAGGGTGCATGCGATCCCAACAGTTCAGCATGTCTCAACAGGGGTTTGGCCCCATTGTCGCGCTCGTAGTTGGGGAGCAAGACATGGCCATCACGAGCACACTAGCACACAAACATGCAGCATACCAAGCAAGAACTTGCCGCTGGTACGCCTAGCAGTATGCTGGGTGTACAGCCTCTGCAAGAACGTGGTCATAAACGAGGAACCCTAGCCATGACCACGACGCCCAAATTCGCATCGGCCCTGACCGCGCGCTGGCATTGGCGGGATTACAAAAATTGCGCGCTCGTCGTCTGCCACGCATGCCACACCTGTACACGTCGCACTCTTTGAGAACCATGACTTCATCAATCGCCGACCAAAGGCAATCTAAGAAGGGTTCCTCTCCAAAGCCGGGGGTAGCCTCCCACACCTGTGCAAAGGGAGATGGGTTGTGTCGTCACCAGTTAGCCATGCATCGCCTCACCACCTGCTCTCTCCGCTAGGGCACAAAGCCTACCCAGCGGCACTGATTGCACACCAGTATACATCAAGGAATTCTCCTCATTCTTCCTGCCTAGGACAGAGCCCTCATACCAAAAGGGCGTTTCGTAACGAGAGTCAGGGCAGAAGCCTGGCTTGCCTTGGAGACCTCCAGCAGGTGTGCATCTATCGTCTCCTCAATAGCCGCCACGCTGTCCTCCTTCTTAAAGTGGTGCGCCCGCAGCAGCGAGAAGTCATAGTCCGGGTAGATGTGGTTCAGGGTCAGGATGAGGTACACAAGCGTCTTGCGGCTGGTCGCCTCGGTCAACGGCCCAACCTGTAGAAGGACGGACGCATGAGGTGAACAGGCAGGGATCAAGGGGCGAATCTGCAACACTGTGAAGGATGAAATAAACATCAGGCTCCCGTGAAATGAGATCGAGTTGCGGGCTGACGGCCTTGATCAGCAGGGTCAACTTTGGTGACAGGCTGGAGCATGGAGGACCGCCAGGCGGACAGAGACAGGTATGAACAGCCCAGCAGCTGATGGGCTGGTTGTCCAACCGTATTGCTATTGCTTGTAGTGCTAGGAATACCAGATCCCCTTGGGGAATCCAGCAGCTTCCGCTGAAGCACAGGAAGCATACCAGCAACCTCTCCACCCCAGCAGCGACGCTCCACGCCACACCGTACCCATCCTCCACGCATCACGGCATGCAAGTGGATGGCAGCAACACAGTGCGGCCGCCACCCACCGGCGACTTGGAGAGCTCCAAGGGAGAGCTGGACTCCATGACATCCTCTTCCAGCGAGCGACTCAGCTTCTTGTCAAGCCCTGCCAGCTTGCCTGCACAGGAGTGAAACCCTAGAGTGTGGGTCAAGTCTGCCACCAAGGCTGTCGTTGTTGGAGCGATACAACCTAACCTGATTGTGCTGTGCCAGGCTGTGGGCGGCGCCAGCCGCGCATGGCATTCACCTTAACACCTGGTTCTCAACATGCTTTACCCTGTGCTGGTACATCATACAAGCCCAGGGGGTCCCTGCGCTTCTGGGACGGGCGGTGCTTGCAAGAAGGAGGACCACGCATAAAAGTCAGCACCATGATATACAACAAGCCACCATGATAGTTCCCAGAGGTGACAGTTGCTACCCAGATGCTTACATGAGTAAGCCTCCAGATCACCCCGCATGATGACATCCCCAACATCTACATTGTCCAGGAAACTATTCAACCTGCGATGCGACAGTGGGATGGGGACATAGTCTCAGCCCCAGCCAGCTGGGAGGCTGGTCAGCCACCGTGGAAGTTTACTCAAAAGTCAGGCCACAACAGCTCTGCCCGATCACTGAGCACTGCTTCCCCAAAAGGTGCATGTGTGGCAAAGAGCGCTGCTTTCTGCACAGGCCGCACCGCACGCACAGGAGTGGGACAAGACAGCGAGTGGCACGGTCTGCCACCACCCACAGGGCCACGAGGCCAGAATAGGTATGCAGCCTCGAACAACCTAAGCCACCAGCTTCAGCAGAGCAAAGTAGTTACCTCGCTATTGTCGGGAAGTCAAGGAATTTCATGACAGTCGTTCAGCACTGGCCTCTGCAGTGGGTCTGGGTGGTCTTCTGTATACAGTGTCTGTCCCTGATAGACATAGGCTCGAGCCTCTCAGGCAAGGACGGCCGCTGCCAGGGCAGGGCCAAGGGATGGTATGCAGGAACCACTGCTGGGCGTCGCAAGAGCGCCTGGCAGGCTGTCCTAGGGCTCCAAGGCAGCAAGTGGCGCAACCCTCGTGACCTGTGAAGGGGCGGCAGGGAGCTTCGTTCACGCACACGGAGGTCGCACTCTTTTCATGACCCTTGTCGAACTTGATATTCCAAGGGTACCCACAAGCCCCAGCCACAGCTGGTACATGGGATTACTCAGCGCAGCGCTGTACGCAGACCCCGAATAGCACGATATAGATAGGAAGGAGGTTGGGCAGGCCAGCAAGGGGATCTCACCCTGCTGCGTCCCAACCTTGAGGGGCAACTTTGAATCCCTGCAAGAGCAATACGGCCGAGCCCTGTACAGTGCCAGAACAACGTAAGCAAGCTTGCGGGCGAGTTTGGCTTAAAGAAAAGGAGCGAGGCGTCGCGAGGGAGGATCAGCACAACCCACCGCGATTGTACAGCCAAGCACTACGATCTGTCAACCGAGGCAACATGTTGCAACATAGGTCAGGCTGCGATTGGTAAGCACTATGGTTAATACTGAGTGGCATATCATGTGTCGAACAAGGTTAAGACAAAGGCCCTTGCATGACTGCCGATGACCTTGCTCGTTTGCTCCGGGGCTTCATCTGTGAACTGACTTCTGGCACTTGTTTGAAGTGAAACTAGACAACATGCGAGAATCTGCTGCTTAGGTGTAGGACCCCTGCATGGCTGGTGGGTCCTCACCATGTGCTCGGCTGCAGGCCTCCCTGGAGCTCCTGAACCAGGCGAGCGAGGGCTCAGCAGTCACCAACGCGTGAAGTTTGTAGCTTGGAACCCAGTCCAAGGCAGAGCGGTTCGGCTAGCAGTGCGAGACTGGTCAGCTTGGCTGCCCACCGCCTTCCTGTTGCAGGGCGCCGGCCAGGGGCCCGCCGCCCTCATGGAGACCTTATCTACCTCAGTGGCTTTGGTCGCTGCACCAGGAACGCTGCCTGCCTTCTATACATTGCCGCTGGCACAGCAGGCCGACCTGCTGCTTCTGTTCAGTGCAGCGCCCCACAAGTTTCCGCACAGCGGCGTGGCAACCCTGCTTCGTCCTGCCCAGACTGCATCCTTGCCAGGACCCTATATCGGCAGCAAGCTGTTGCAGCTACTAGCTCATGAATCTGGGTCGCACTCAGAGCTTGGAGAGTCATGGTAAGAAATGGCAAGGGGGCCCTGGGAGGGAGGTGTTTGCATTGCTCGCATGCTTCTCCTTCGACTTGGCTCTAGCACCTAGGTGTGAAGGGAACTGCTCTTTACTGTAGCATTCTGGACGTTGCAACACAAAGGAGCACCACTACATTGCTCTTGGGCTGGTTGGCTGTCTGTTGATGAGTGTTGGCTTGCAAGCAGGGCATGCCTCTGACTTGTTTGTCACTGAAGTCTCCGGGCAGCTGTCCATGTAGGCATGCTGCCCCATCTGCTCCCCCGTGCCCTGACTTCCTATTCACACCCAAGCCAGCATTCCCCTGGGTACCGGTCTTGATGGATCCAGGGACAGCCACTCAACAAATGCCAGCCGGGCCCGCAATGGCAGGGGCCACAAATGGTGTACCTCCCATGGAGATGCAGTCTGTTGTGGGCGCTGGGGCTGGCGTTGCAGGCAGGAAGCGGCCCGGCGTTGGGCCTGAGCCTCTTGCAACTGCCGAGCCTGAAGGGGCATCCAAGCGGCAGCGGAGAAAAGCTGCAGTGAGTCTCCGTCTATTAGATGACGAGGAAGACAGCCTGGTTGAAAAAAGGGAAGGAGAGGCTGGTCAGCCTGGTCGTGCAAGGGCTGTGTCTCCAAGGCAAACGGCAGGGAGCGCAGCGGGACTGGCGCAAGAGGCAGCTAAGCCAGCTCAGCCAAGTGCCCTGCCAGGCGGCGAGGGTACCTCAGAAGGGGATACTTCCACAGTTGCGGCAGCAGCGGCGCTACGGCAAGCGCTCGCCGCGGCAGCGGCGGCCGCACCTGGTGAGGCGTGTTTGGATATGGAAGGCCGGCAAGCCTTGGACAGTGTGCTCAGCACAGCAGGCGCAGCGGGGGCCACAGCGCTGCTGGCGCAGGCGGGCCTGGCGGACAAGCTCCCTGATGAGGTACTGCTGCTGGTGGTCAGGGAGGCGGTGGGGGCTTCCACCTCCTTTGCAAGGAGCTCCCTGGTGGCGGAAGCCCTGCTGCTGCGAGCGCTGCGTGCGCTGGACAGCGCACCCAGCAGGGCGCTGGCAGCAGCGCTGGAGCACCTGGGTAGGTCAACAAGGTTCAGTTGTACATTACAAGAAGATAGTATATGTCGCGCTGGGTCAGGGGCGAGCAAGTGAGAGAGGGGACAGAGCTGAGAGCCTCCAGCAACGATTACATGAGCACGATGGTCCTAGGCCTTAATTGCACTTTGCAGCGTATAACCCTATGACTGGATTGACCTGGGTCTGACAGGGTTGGCGAGGCACAGGATGCCAGCCTGGCACCAGCACTAGCCCATGCTGGAAGAGGAGACAAGCCCCAGTGCCCTGCTGGTTTTCCACTGGCCTGCTGCAGCCTCTCACAACCCCCAGGCGTTGCTGCGCTCCTGCCTCCAGCCGCTGCTGGCGGCCCCGAGCCTGAACCAGCACCAGGCTGAGCTGCTCACCCGCCTTGCCAAGGGCAGCCTGCCTCCAAGCCTGCTTCCAGAGCTACTGATGGCGGCCTGCGGTGGTTTTGCTGATAGTGCGATGACTCATGCTGGAGGCCCACATGCTGAGCACCCTGCGCAGCCTTCTGGGGCCAACTGGAATGAGCAGTCTGTGGGCCTGCTACAAGCAGTGCTGGCGCTAAAGCCTGACTTACACCAGGTGGGAACTGGGGGGCTTATTGTTAGTTCCAACAACCATGTGTTCAGGCATGGTGGCAGGGCTGCATGGAGGCATTGCGATGCGTGTGACAGACAGGGGTGAGCCAGCTGCATGTTGAGGGGCCAGCTGCGCTGGCAGAAGTGAATGGTGTTTATGAAGGAGGATGCAGGGGCTGTCTGTGGGGTGCGTGTCTCTTACAGCGAAGCTGGGGGAATACACCTTTGAGGGAGACACACTGCTGACCCTGCCGCCTTGAGAGGGCACTTGGATGCCCCAGCCCAGGCACTTGTCTGGTGCATGAGATTTAAACGACACCGCATATGATGTGTGCTTTGTATGGTACCTCACCCAGCACCCCGTGCCCTACTTTTTAGTATGGGTGGCATGTAGTACGTACAGTGAGCGAGACCTGGGCTGTACTGACAGGACTGTACTGACAGGACTACTTATGTGTGCAGGCGTCCCTTCAATCTCTCGCACTGGCACTCCAAGGCGCCGCAGCTGTAGAGCAGCTGCGAGGCTCTGCCAAGTTTGCCAAGCTCATGATGACAGCTGTCAGGCAGTACGGCAGTGGCCTCCAGGAGCACAAGGCAGCACTGCAGGCTGCGGCAGCTGGCACGAAGTCCTTCATGGACAAGTCACTGGCAGCAGCGGTGGCCAAGCTCTAGCGCTCTGAGGTGTGACCTATCTCCCCGCTTTTCCCATGGTTTGGAGGATGCTGTTGGATTGCTGTAGGATCAAGCCTGTTCTGGGTTCATGTGTTTTACCTACTGTAAATCCAGGCCGAGCAGCACGGTTGTGTATGACGACTTCTTACTGGCTGACATGGCACTGGAGCCAACATAGCTGCGGATTTCCTTGCCAGCATAGCGACCTCCATACATAGCAGGGTATTAAGGACACCCTCAAATCACTAAGCTGCTCCGGCAGGAACCAGGCACGCTGGGGCCAGCCCATGCACTGCCCCTACCGCTAATAGATCACTCCAGTTACTCGGCCAGCAGGTTTGCTAGCTGCTCCTGCGCCTTCTTGACTAGCATATGGTCCTCTCCATAACTGGCTAGCTTGTCGATGTGGGACTGCAGAGGCACATGGGAAGCATGTCACCTGTGTTCCCACAGTTCAGGGCTGCTCAGTAATTTATCCCACCTGCATATGCCGTATGGCCGCCAGTGGCCCCCGCTAATGTTCAGCAAGACACCGGGGCTTTCAGCCAAGTGCATTGCCACATGCAGCTACCTGCACAGATTCCTGCCTTGTGAGTATCAGACTCCTGCGCGCAAAAGGCACCGCCCCACCTGCATCTCGGACACCAGTTGCTGCTTTCTACCCGCGTCCCCCGCTGCTCCTTGCTGAACCAGGTCTTCATACTCCAACAAGCAAAGCATCTGCAAGCATTTTGGGTGCCAAGAAGGCACTGCATGAGAGCGGACCCTACACCTATCACAAGGCTGCACACGCCTGCATAGGATTGTGCCAACCTTCCAGGATGAGACGCTGCACAGGGTCCTGATGCTGAAGCTATTGGCATCGAGCCTGACGGTGCAACTGGAGAGCCTGGTGCATGCTGGAGGACCCCCTTGCACTTTTCCGAGAACATGATCTGTCTACCTTGCAACACCATGGCCATTCAACACCATGCTGTTGAGACGAGATTGGTACACTTCCATTCTTGGCAATTGACTTACAAAGTTGAGTTCATGGGTGATGGGATTGTCCTCGCCTAGCTTGTCCACCAAGCTTTTGCTGACCTGCACACCCGAAGTTGCATTCTTTGGTTTCTGGTCGGCAGAGTAGGGTGAGGAGGCAAGCTGCCCACGCAAGCACTCCCCAGCTTGTCACAGTGGATGTGATACAACTCTAGCCCTCCACAGGTACCACACCAGTAGCTGCGCTACTGCACGGACACAAGGCAGCACGCTTTGGCGGTCGATGGACGGGGTATCCCAAGCCAGCTGCAGGTGCTTGTCAACAAGGAAGTGGTGTGTTGCCCACATCGGTCAAACCCAGGCTGCACCCACGCGCCATGCAAGTAGGTTATCAATATAGGCGGTGAGGAACTGGAAGTTTGCCGCTTACTTCTTGAAGCATGGCTCTGGCACGCTCCCGCTGCCCCAGCGCTCCGTACGCCATTGCCAGCCTGCAGTGATGCAGCCACAACCTCAAGCAGTCGCTCTTGACTCATCGCTCTACTCGCGAGCCAGTTGCTTATAGGTAAGGTCCAAGTTGAGGCCGACCCCTCTTGCTTCTCTCCTAACAAAAGTCCACATCAACTCCACATTAACTCCGTCTGGAAACAGTATGCGCATACACATATAATCCTCACCCCTCACCCCCTGCTCGAACAGACCAAAGATGCATTCTCCCTCGTAACCACGCCTACATACCGGTGCTTGACTGTGATGAGGTAATCCTCGGCCTCCTCAAAGGCAGTCCGCACAGTGTGAAGGCTGCGCTCCAGGGTCGTCACAGCCCCCTCGTAGTGCCCCATCACATACTGCACACGCAACAGCGTGCACCCGTTGTGTCCATGCACCACAGGTACTGCCATGCCATGCGTATTGCAACCAGGGGGACTGCAAGGCACCAACAGGGACCAGGAATTTTCACCCTGGTCGGCGGCTGACAGGGCCCCGCAGGCAGATGTTCCGCTGTTCTCCCTAGAGTGGTCTATAGAGTGCTTCTCTCCACCGACAAGATCCCGCGGGCAGATATTATGCTGCTCTGCCTACAGTGGTCTATAGAGTGCTTCTCTCCAAGCTTGGGTTGGAGCTACCAGAGATGCCAAGACCGTGCAGTCTCCCACAGCATCAACATAGGGACTGACGCACCCCAACCCGCCCCTAAGGCCAGCAGCGGCTCAACCCTGTGCGGCAGTGGCAGCACTGAGCCAGAAAAGTAAGTGTCTTTCCAAACCCTTCCTCCTCCAGCTCAGAGCCTACAGCCGTGACATCCCCCACCCACACACCCACCCGCCGCGCTTTCCATACCGGCGCGCCGACTTACCAGGACCCAGCCCGCTGGCTCCCGTGGCTGTCTGCAGTACAGACCCACCCAAACACCACAGCAAGACGAAGAGCACAGTCCCTCCATGCCCAGAGCCGCCATACCTGCAGCGTGCCGACTTGTTGCGGCCAGCCTGTCCGCTACTCACATTGCTGGCCAAAGAACACCCTCCCTCCATGCCCAGAGCCGCCCTACCTGCAGCGTGCCAGCCTGGTAGCCCAGCATGGCCACATGCTCGCTGTCGGGGTCGTACGCCTGGTGGAGACGGATTTGCTGCTCGTACAGCCGCTCCGCCTGCTCCAGGTCATCTGCTTCTAGTGCGGCTTCCACCAGCCTGGAGAACGGAAGGGTTGCCACACTCGATATCCTAGGTCGGGCCACAGTCCAAGGGTAATACCTAGCCGCGCGCGAGGCGGTGCCGACGTAAGGTATGCGAGCAGGGGCGGTGGATTGCCAAGACCTTCAGCACACAAAATTGCAGCATGCGCGGGACGGAGGCCAGCAGCGGGCTTCAATGTCAATAACCTCCCTAATGTTCAGGCTGTGGGGCACTGCCCCCAGCAAGCTTTGTGTGATTAGCGCAGCCTAGAACCAACCCAGCGGTACCAAGGGGTTATAAGGGAGCAGCCTGGCCCTCCACGCCTACCTGTGGTGCTCCCTGAGCGCTGCCCCAACCAGCGGCTGCTGCGGGCCGATGTGCTGGCCCATCACGCGGACGCCCTCCACCATCTCCGCCTCATGCGCCTTGATGCCCTGCAAACACAAGACCAATTCTACAAAGAGTGATAAAGCGGCTCTTGAAGATGAGGAAGTATTGGCTAGATTGAGAATGCTTACAGTTGTGTGCCTGGCGGAAGCTCCTGTGTGCCACTCAGACTTCAGCCCTGACCATGCCCAATGTACAAATCCGGGCATGGGATCTGCAAGGCCTGGTGTTTTGGCTTGCTTCCCCTGCGGTGGTAGTTACTGCAGGACATCCTAACAGTCAGTGTAAGCCATGCTGGGAGAAGAGGGAATCACACCGCGGCAAGCATTCTCTGG
The DNA here is from genome assembly GCA_001598975.1 of Parachlorella kessleri. Classification (NCBI taxonomy): domain Eukaryota; kingdom Viridiplantae; phylum Chlorophyta; class Trebouxiophyceae; order Chlorellales; family Chlorellaceae; genus Parachlorella; species Parachlorella kessleri. The sequence goes on along the minus strand of BBXU01000875.1, from coordinate 4,857 downwards.
CGGCTGGACAAGGCATGCACGGCGGCATGAGGCCACCATTGCAAAATGCCATGCACGCACTGCAGAGCCTCGGTTCAAGAGAAGGGGCAGCTGTACACACAGTGTGCCGTGTAACCAGCAGGGGCATGCACTGGCCAACAATCGTCCACCTGCCCTGGCATGGCCACAGGGAACGCCAACGCCACAGCTTCCGCAAGTAAAGAGCAGCCCCGACAGACAGTCCTACAAGCCTCGCCCGCCATTACACCTGCTGACTCTTTCACAGCCCCAGGTCAGTGGATGATCACATGAAAGCAGCAGAAGGGGTGCTGGCCCCGTGTGACCCACCTCTGCGTCCTTGGGCCCCATGGCGAGCCGGCACAGGGCGCGGTAGTAGACAGACTCGGCACGCCCCACCTCAAACTTGGCAGCCGCCAGGGCAATCTCCTGCCGGGGGTGCAGAAGAACAAGACATGCTCAGGCAGGCTCGGGAAGCAAACAGTTGGGGACCACCTTGGGTGCGTGTGCTGCACGACCCGCCAAGGCTGACTCTTCGGAGCGTGCGCCGCCCGTACATCAAAGAATCCCCGGCCGGCCGAGGGGGGAAATTTGGCTTTAACCGCACCCAAGCAGGGCGCCACGGTCACTTAGGATTCAGGCCGTCGAGGCCCTGACTTAGGCCGCCTAGACAGCACTTGGTCCAACCAAGCCTCTGGGCTCATGTATGTCAGAGGGTGATACCTGAGAGCGAATGCTCCTACCCTGCCCAGCGCCCCAACATTTGGCAGCACCCACCTGCATCTGCTCCTGGTCCTCCTCCTTGACGCCTTTCAAGAAGTCCAGGGCCGACTCCAAGGAAGCCAGGGCCTGCTCAAAGTACTCTATTGCCTCCCTGGGCTGTCCACTGGCTGCAATCGCCAGCAAAGACATGACTAATACTTGAGATCATTTATTAACAGAGCCATTGCTGCGGAAGCCACACCCCGGCCTGCTCGAAGACACAGAGCACCGGCAGTTTGACACCGGAATACGGACAGGCACCGCCCCTTTCCTAGGAGTCCCAGTTGCAATATTCAGGTGCACTGCGCACTTGTAACAGCAGCATCACCCATTCTCCCAGTGGCCCAGCTCCGCTAGATGTCAGCCATCGAATGGCAGCGCCAACAAGCACACAACAACAAGCCCCACATACGCTAACATTCCAAGCAAGCAGGTTGACAGTCTACGCTCTTACAAGAGCAGCATGTGGATGGCAGGGCTCCCGCTTATCCCCCTGAGAGAGGGGTAACAAGCTGCGAGGCCTACCTACTCACCCAACAACAGTATCGCGTAGCGCACCCCTGCGATGGCGGTGGCGGGGCTGTCGTCGCCTTCATGCTCCTTGAGGATGTTGTAGGCACGCAGGGCCGGCTCTTTAGCCTCCTCAACCCTGGGTGCAAACAGCGATGCAGAGGTCTGTAGTCTTGTGAGTAAAACCACAAACAAAACCACTCCAGCAACTGTCTACTCAACAGGCCGGCAAGGTCCATGCACCAGGGCAGTGGCAGCAGTGCTCGCTGACCGGCTGAGGCACAGAATCCAGACACGACATGCATGTGGAGGGGTTCAGCCAGCGGCTGGAGAACCGTGCTATGCTAACGCCACCCCCAGCCCCAGGCACCAACCTGTCGTGGAAAAAGGAGATCATGGCAAGCTGGTCATACAATGGGGCCACCTCCGTGCAGCCCTCCCCCAGGATCTTCTCCGCTTCCTTAGCACCTGCACTGCCAGCCAGATTGGCATGAGTGAGCAATCGAGTCTGGGGATGCTTATGTGAAATTATCTCCAGCTCCTTACCACCTGCACGGTCAGCCACATGAACACACGCAGACAGCAAGCCTGGAAGATGTCCTTCCATGCCCTGCACGCTGGGCTCACCACTGGGCAGCACGCTGCCATGCTGGCGTCCCTAACTACAAAAACACCAAGCAGAGGACGACAGCCCTGGTGTCAAAGCTTGACCTCATCTCAAGCAGGCTGGTCATTGGAGGGGTTATCGCGGTCATTGCCACCAGTTAATGAGGAGGCATGCGTGCACCCGTGCAAACCCAGCCACACTCTCTGCACCAACAGTATCGCTGTCCACTGATTGATGACTAGCAACAAGCAGCATCACCCCCCCACCCTTCCACCACCTCCCTTCTAATCACCCCCCACCCACCTTCTCTCAAGATGAACTCAGCCTCCATAGGTTTGCCTTCTTGCACCAGCTCGTAGGCGGCCTTTATGAGGCCATCAAACGCCTTCTCAATAGCCTCCCCAGTTTCGTCGCTGCCATAGCCCTCCTCCCCATCACCGTCCGCCGCTGCATCCAAGGCGCCGTCGCCAGTGGAACCTGCGCCGCTGTCGCCGTTGGCATGGCGCACTACAGCTTCCTGCGGCTCCTGTGAGTCTCCCTGCGTGGCAGTACGCAAGGGGCATGGTACCAGCACCCACACTCCCCCCATTTTCCCAGTGGCCACGCCACCCTTAGCCAAATTGAAGTTGCAAGCCAGGACGAACTTGGCGGTCCAGAGTTGTGGTGCCGTGGTTGCAAGTATAGTTTATGGCCGACCTTGAAGCTCTCTGCCAGCCCTGCTGCAGCGCTGCTATGAAAGGGCCGAAGGCGCCACCCGCTGTAAGAGGCTGCAGACGGCTGTCGGGGCGCAGGTGCCCTCTGGACAGGTTTTTTATCCTCTGTGCTGGCTGTGTGTACAGATGCTGAGGAGCTGGCGTCCTGAGCGGCCGCTTGGCGCCTTGGGATGCTGCATGCTATCACGATGTTAGCAGCAGCCAACACTGCGGGACCTGGGATGTGCTTAGTAAGAGACAAGACGTCTCGTACGTGCCGGCTATGCAGCATGGCAGCCTTCTGGTTCGGGTTTCAGTTGTTATAACTAAACGGGCATGTTAGCTCAGTAACCCTTGAACCATCCAAAGAGGGGAACAGATGAGACGTCCAAGAACGCTCAATCCATGGGAGAATGGAACAGAACAGTTGTCGCCTGCCTCAGCATACCCAGCATGGCGCCCTCGTGACAGTAAGTGCAGAATTGACTATTACATCCCCCAACCTTTGACCATCGTAGGTTGACTGCAAAGAGTGGAATACACAAACAGAGAAGCAAAAGGCAGGTAAAAGATAACGCAAAGGGATTGAATCGTGCAACTAGTAGCCTGGTTCTGCCCTCAGCAGCAGACAATAAGGGATCTCGTTGAGGAAATTCAACGGTGGCAACAATGTGGCATTGGCAAGGAGAACCCCTGCCATGACTATTGCAGGGTTCATCGCATGAAAAATCAACAGTGCAGGGTCAAAACTCAATAACAAACCTTCACACGCTCCTCTGCAAATGGGACCACAATAGCAAATGCTTGACGTGACTTAAGCAACTCCACCCGCTAGCCTCTAAATCGACAGCGGCAACAGGGACACGCGCATGCAAACGAATAACAGGCGGCTAAGGATTTTGTGATGCGGTGTGCTACCTAAGTATGCACAACAGTTAAGGGGTCCTGAGTTGTGCAGCAATTGACGCACAGAAGCCTGACAGAAGAAAAGCCTGGGCGGATATTACCTAGCCTTAAAGCACACCACAAAGCCGGTCCTGAAGAACCCTATGCACCCTGCCTAACCTTGTTAGCCCCCCCATGCCCTAGCACACTCGGTTGAGTTTGGCATACTGCCACCCCCTTGCCATCTAGAACGGGCATTCACCACCAGAGCTGGAATGACGTGTGGCACATGCCGGTTAAGAGCAATCCATGCCAACCCAATCCCTCACAAGCAGACCCATCCGAGCACTAAAATGCAGACCCTGACCAATGAGGCCCTAAGCGAAGGAAGGCAACCCATCGCAGCACATGCAGCAGGCCCCTGGCCACTCGCGCCTGCCTTTGCACTGCGGCAGCATGATCTGGCAGCTTGCAAAGCCCAGGCCACCATCGGGACCTCTGCAATTCGTGCCGCTATCAATCCAAGAGCATCCAGCCAGGTACAGGGCATCGGGCCAGCCACGGCCCAAATGTCAACAATCCAGCGCCCGCGCAACCGCCTACTGGCCAGCAGGGCCCCGCCTGGGCACGCCTCCACAGTGCCACCAGCCGTTGCCTTAGCCCGACTGCAGCTCTTGGTCCCCCTGGATCTTTTTGCCGCGCTGCCACCGGGCCGACTAAACCTGACTAAAAAGCTAGGGTTCTGGCGGGCCCAGCCTGCTGCACAGCTGCCTCAGCAGCTGCCCCTGCTCCTCCAGCTGCTGCCTCAGCTCAAGGATCAGCTCCCGGTCTCCCCTGCCACTGCCCTTGGCCCCACCATCGGCACCAGCCCCCTCCATCCTGCCATTGGTCGTGGGGCCTCCTCCCTTGCCCTTTGCAATAGGCCCACGGGAGTGCACACCCTCCTCCTCAATGAACTGCCCTGCAGGCCCCCCCTGCCCATCGTCGTAGTCATCGTAGTCGTCGTTGCTGTCATCCACCTCCCCTTCCTCTGCTTCCCTCTGCTTCTGGGCCTTGGCCTGGGCAGCAGCGGGGCTGTCCTCCCCCAGCAGGGACCACAAGCAGTCCACCTCAACCTGAAGCAGTGACAGAGGGGACAAGCCCACACGAGCTGCCTTGCCACCATGGCATGGAGTCCTGGAGGCTAGACACAATACGCGCACAGCTGCCGACACCCCCCAAGGTCCACAGGTGAGGAGCAAGGCCATCCGCAAGGCTACCAGCGACCAAGTAATGCCTGCCAGCTGGAACTTCACCAGAGCCCGACCCGTTTGGTAAGTCCATCATGTATGGTTTGCTGACAGGGCATAAAGATTGTACAGATGGTAGCACACCACTGCACTGAGCACTGAACGCTGCCAAATG